>QWTY01010665.1:0-14734 GCA_008033365.1 Pseudorectes ferrugineus | reverse complement strand
TACACTGAGGAACCAGGAGTTCTGGGGTAGCACAGAAAATCTCGGCTCAGTGAGTCATAAAGCTTTCAGATCTTTGTGGCCACTGAGAAGAAAACCAAAGGAGATGGAAATGAGAGAAGCGGCCTGGCAGACCATGAGGACGTGGTTAGTTGACTGAAGAGTTTCAGGATCTGAGCTGACAGCGCTTTGTTTCGTGATTGGTGTGGCCTGAACACCAGCCACCTGAATTATAGCAAATTAACCAAATTAACGCCTGAAGTTGTCTGAACATCTGGCCTGTGTTTTCCTCATGGTGAGGTCAGGTGGGGTCATTCCCAAGGGTATCTGTCTCATCCTGTGCCCAGGTCTGGAGCAACCTCTGTGCCCTCACATGAGTCTCTGATTACCCTGTCCTGTTCATGCTCCCTCCTGCGTTCACCCCCAGCCTTTTGGGGGGAGTTTGTTGCAAATGCGTTAAATGAAGGAGGTTTGTGCTGCCTGGAGCACCTGGGCGAGGAGGTTGCTCATGGTCCCTTCCTGAGTCAGCCAAACTGGACGGGGTGGCCCAGCCTGGAGACACTCGCTGGTGAGTCAGTGTGACCGTGACTCAGTAGGTTTCTCCATGTTCTACTCCTCATGACTGAGTTGCCTTGAGAGACTGTGTTCAAAACATTGCCCTGACCCACTGGAAGGGCGGAGTTGGACAGGCATGTTCTTACCCACCAGCTGCTCATCGTGCCTCTGCTGGTTGGTGCTAATGCTGGTTGCTCTTCAAACCTCACCTCTTCCTGCAGTATGTGCCACTTGCTTCGCTGCTGCTTGGGTTTTTGTTTTTTGTATTTGGAGCTCGCTTACGGACACGGAGGAGGCGCAGCAGCGCGCTGTCGCGCGGTTGGTAAGAGCTGATGCGTTGCTGGCTGGAGACATCCTCGTCTTTCCCAACCCAGAGCGCCGAGAGCTCCCCGGCAGGGCCTGGCGGATGATTGAAGGGTTATTTGCTGTGCCAGACAAGTGGCTTCATGTTTCCCTTCTGCATTCCTGGGGCTGAGCACTGCATAGCGATGTGCTTTCAGCTACGTGCTGCTTACCTGAATCATGTCTCCCCCGTGCACGCAGCTCGCGTGGAAGTCAGGGCTCTCCCTGTCCAGGCTGCTCTGTCCCTGTGCCGCCGAGTGCTTTTATGAGAGGCAGTGAAACAACGTGTGGAGGGTGTGGTGGAGGAGCCGCAGGAGTGTCCGGCTCTGTCTGCGGTGGTGAAGGCGACTGTGCCTGCTTTTACCACACCTCCTGAAGGGACGGTTTTCAGAAGCTGAACCCAGTGACCCAATTACCGACCTCTGGGTTTGGACTGTTGCCAGGAATTCTGCACTGAGGCTCCTCATCCCCTTTTGCGCAGGCCCTGGGTGGAAAGCAGCCATACCAAAGCTCAAAACAACTTGGCAACAGCCAGAGATAGGCGAGATAAAGAGAGGGGAAGGACCCAATTAATCCACCTGACCTGTGCCCATCCTAAGGAGAGCAGAGGAAAACACAGTGGAATCTCCTGGTGTTCCTTGCTCCCTGCTGCTCGTCTTTCACGTGGGGCTTTCATCCTGTTTCCCGTGGCGCTGGGCTGGGCTGCGGGCAGATCCTGCCTTGGGGCAGTATGGCAGGAGGAAGCAATTCAAAATCGTGCCATTTAGAGGCAGACTCTGGGGGGTGGTGTGTGAAACACCAGCAGCTGGGCTCTGTACCAATATGCAAAACTGAGCTACGGAGCTTGGCAGCTTTTGGGGGAGGCTCTGCAGGGTGTGTTGGTTCCTTCGATGCTTTGCAGGAGTGAGGATCAGCTTGCCTCCCCTTCTAGCGAGCGGGGCATCCTCAGAGGTTGTAGGGTCGAGCATCTGAGGGTAGACTGTTGCTGTGCTCTGCACCTGGGAGCCAGCTTTGCACCGCTTGGGCTGGGAGGAGAGGACAGCACTTGTCATTAAAATGAAAGAAACGTGGAGTGTGAAATTGGGGGATTCAGAGGGGCATCGTTCAGGGCTGGGATCTGCAGCCACTCAGGTCTGAGGCGTGAGAAGGAGGGTGCAGTTACAGGGGGGTGTGGAAAGTTGTTTTATGTGGCTCAGGTGATTTTCTAGCAGCTTGGTGCCTGTTACAGGCAAACTCTGTTGGCAGGCTTTCCTCCCAGCTCCAGCAGGGAGGAGGAGGAGGAGGATTGAGGAACAGTCCAGAGACCACTTCCTCCACCCCAAACAAGCAAGATGAATTGTTTGCTGTGGCATGGCCATGGAGGCAGGGCAAGGGGACGTTTTCTGGCTCAGATGGTTGTGTGACATAGAGTTCAGCCTGTGGTAGGTCTGCCCTGCTGCTGCTCTTGGGTGTTTCTTTTGTCCAGACCTTTCTGAGGAGCTGCACATCCATCTGACTTTTACCTAGCCATGAGGTGTGCCTTTTTTTTTTTTGAGTGCTTGTTCTTTGCTTGGCCTCAGCATCAACTTAATGAATGGTGCTTAGAGGAGCTGTGAACTCATGTCCCATCCTGGAGAGTCTGCGTCAGCCACGGTCCGGTGCAGCTGTTTCCTTCAAGGATGCTTGTGTGGATGGAAGTGACTGTAAATCTGTTTGTGTAGAGCTTTCCCTCCCGTGACTCCAGTCATCCTTCATGTTCCTGTTGTTTGATGCTGCTGCTCCTGGAAACCACAGCACCTCCTCTCCAGAGCTGAGGATGGGGGCGATGTGTCAGGGAAGGTGGATACCCTTGCCGTGCCTCGCTTCCACAGGAATCGCATGCAAAGGACGCTTCATTGACTGAGGTTTCCTTCCCTCTGCCCCCGAGGCACGAGGAGTGTCTTGGCTTGTGTGCCCAGTGCAGGGAAGAGAGGCTGCTCTGTGCCTTGATATCAGGGTAAGCCTCTCGGGTTCCTGCTGTTTTTCAGCTGCCCTGTTTGGCTTGGCACCGTTCTCCTTGCCTATCCCATGCATCGCCTACAGCTGCCGTGCCTCTGCAGAGGGACACTCGCCCAGCTTGCTCATGGACAGCCTGGTGTTGGATCTCATCCAGCAACACGGGAAAAAAGCAGCCCCACGGTGATGCCTCCTTGGGTTTTCCTCTTCCATCAAGTCCTGTGATCGAGCGCAGGGCTCCTGCCATGCCCATCCCTGTGCCTCAGCCTCCGGGTAGGAGACAGCAGGGTTAAAGCTGCCGGAGCTCGGGTGTTGTTCCGTGGTGCCGGGCGAGCGTCAGGCAGGAGAAAAGCTGAACTTGCAAATCTGTTCCTGGGCGCTCCGGTAAGTCATGCCAAGGACTGTTTGAACAGTGCTAATCCCAGGTGCCTCTGGAGCAACCTTGTTTACAATGCCAGCGCTTCAGATGGGTGTTCTGACAGAAACTTTACGCAAGCCATTTGCTTACCGAAGCTCTCTGGGTCTGGGAGATTGGTTTTCAGACCTCAGTGTGCCATCTCCTTGTCTCAGTGTTTTGGAGATACCCTGTAAAGAGACTGGAAGCTTTTTGGGGACCACTCAGATCCATTTATGAGCTCCATGTGTTTTTCCATGGAGAGTGCTCCTGGCAAATTGCATGTGAAATAGCTGGTGGCTCTGGAGCCATGAGAAATCCCTGCCCATCACAGGGAGCAAAAAGATGTTGAGGAAAATTTTTGGAGCATGCTAAATGTTGTAATCCCTACAGTCGGTCTGCTTTTGGGGCTGGGGCTGGAATTGAGCCTTTTGTGCTCATCGTTTTTTTCCCCATTTACTTCTGTATTAAATGCTGCTCTTTGACTTACTGGGTTTAGCAAAATTTGTCAGTTCTTAATTGATGCAGTGGTGGTCATAGTTGTGTTCAAAGTGCAGTGATGTGTGACAGGCTGTGATTTGGGTTACCTAGTTGTGAAATTGTGCTGTTTCCTTAGCTGGCACACCAGGACTTACCTTACATCCAGGCTTTTCAAGCCATCCTATAGCATGACAGCTTTCATCCTGAGAAAAAGAGAGTAAAGAGGGACTTTAACCTCAAAATTCTCTGAATTGATTTCCAAAGGATTGCTTGTAGTTGCATCAGAGGAAGCTTTGTTGGTTTTGCTCTGGGGATGAGGCTGAACTAGGTGAGAGACGTGTGAGACAGTGGTGATGATGTGTCTTGCAGCTGTAGAGTGGTTGCCTCACGTTCATGTTTTCCTTTTACCTTTGTCTTGTGTTTTGGACTGTGTTTTTCACTTTGGTGAAAGTCGGGGTGAGACTGTGTCTTTGGGTCTGGCATCCCCGGTATGCCATGGGGTGTTGGACAATTAAGGAGGGACCCATCCCTGGGGATGGCAAGACCCAAGCTCCAGCTGTGGTAATGGGCTGTTACAGTGTGTTCTGAAATGTATGCCCTTACTCTGGGAAACTGACTCCAGGCAACATGGAGTGGGAGCAGAAAGACCTGTGAAAAATGGGTGCTCACTTTTCCGGGGGGGAAAAAAGCCAAAGAAAACACATCCAACAGTCGCCTTGTCAGATATGTCACGGGAATGTCCTTATCCAGCCCCTGGGATGGACTCAGTGCTGCTAATTACAGCTTGCCTCGCTGCTAAAAGGAAAAGTTTGAATCTGTTCACCCTGGGTTTCCCACAGCAGCATTTTGGGACAGCACCAGCCCCATATCTCCATGCCTGGAAGCTCTTGTCCAATGCCAGAGACCGGGCTGCTGTTTGCACCAAGCCTTGAATTTGTAAGCACCCGTCGTGGCTGAAGGTCTTGGAAAGACACCTCTCTGTCTCGCTGGGCTATCCTAAACTCACCTGCTGCAAAAGGCCCTGCAGAGGTGCTCTGGAGCTCAAGGGATGTTGCTGTAAAGGTCCCAAGCACAGGACCGCTGACCTTTCTGGCGCTGGCCTTGTTTTTGGCTCTGTCCTGCCGGAGGATCCGCAGCTCAGCTCTCCCTTGGGTGCAGCGCTTCCCGCCTAGCAGAACTGGCTGGCTTTCAGGAAAACAAACAGGCCTTCTCCGCTGGAGCTGGGAGTCCTGGGCTGCTGCACGAGGGGACAAGGTTGTGACCAAGCGACCCTTTCATCGCCTGCCTCTACCTGTGCCGCCACTGTGCAGTGCTGGAACTGGGCTGTGGCTGATTTATAACAAGCTGCATTCGGGGGACAGCTTTATGTTCTTGTTTCTAAATTCTTGTGTAGCTCCAGGAGGGGAAACCATCCGTGACCTTTCCATTTTGCACGTGGCTGTGTTTCTGTCGGGAGTCCCGCGTTACAGAGGCCTGTGGGGTGCTGCTGGTGGGGCTGTGGTGTGGTGAGCCCATGGCACACACCTGGGCAGAGCAGCAGGGCAGTCTCTTATCTGAGAGCTCATGGGGTGCTGGGTGCTTTCCCAGCACCAGCTCCAGGTCATGCAGTGCCCAGCACAGATGGATGTTCACGGCTTGCCAGTGCTGGTCTAACCCCAAGCTTATTAAAAGCCCACAAGACCGTGTCTTCCCCTTCCTCCTCCTGCTTCCTTCCCCCTCCCTTGGCTTTTCAACACCAGGTTTTGAATAAATCATCTAGGATGTGATCACACAGGAAATTCGCGAATTTGATTTTTTTTTTTTTTTTTTTTACAGCCAAGTTCGGAAGTGAATTCAGCTCTCCAGGGTTTTAGTGCTGTGCTTTTTAATCACGAGGTTCCCCATCCTTTCTACTCTGTCACTTGTGACATGATGTCTCCTTGGCTGTGTAAGCTTTTCCCCTGCTTGTGCCTACCCACAGAAACAATAGCTGCTGGAAATGCTCTTCAAGAACCTGAAATGGCTGGGGATTGCCTGTGGAAAATGCAGATTTAATCTATGTTAGGTCTTTTTGTTGTTATTTTGTTTACTGCTTGGTTATCCTTTTCCTTCAAAGAAAAGCCAAGCCCTTGTTCTTGCAGAATTCACCACTCGTGATGTATTCCTCGCTGGAAGTAACACGCTCAAAATCCCGCATTCCTTTGTGCATCTTTGCTTTATTTTCTTTTTTCTTTGTGGGTGGGAGCTTAGGGAGTATAATGGGCAGATTAGCAACTGTATTTGTGGAGTAACCCATCTTTGTGCAGGTCTGGCTAGAAACCAATTAAGCTTGTCTTGATCTCTAAATGAGATTTTTTTGTCGAACGCCTCACCCAACCGCCTTCTGCATCCATTAATAGCAGGGTGGGATGAAAATAGCTGAACGAGTGAAGATCGCGTGTTGGATAAACAGAGAGGCGTTGGCTGCGGGGAGGTTCCCGGGATGCGTGCGAACTGCTGCCTCTTTGTGTGGTTGTTTTGTAGCTCCGCTTCTTGAAACCTGGGATTAGGAGTGTCCCACTGCAAGCGTGCAATCCCCTGCGGTAGCAGGCGTGGGGTCGGAGGAAAAGCTGCTGGATAAAGAGGGAACATCCCATGGACTTCATTGCTGTGCTGGCCCCCATTGCTGTGCTGGCCCCCATTGCTGTGACATCCCTGGGAGCTCCTTGTGACTCTCAGCTGGGGGTCCCCCAAAGTGCCTTGGCCTGGGTGTATCTGTCTGGTCTTAGGTTGCTTTTTAGCCTGGAAAAACCCTGTTGTGGCTCTCCAGGGGGACACACGACATGGCCAGGCTGGGGGTGTTTGCTGCTGCTGTGATGAAAACCAGTCCGGGAACGGCGCTTCAGTGCGGTGTTTTTGAAGAGAACCGACTAAGGAAAGATGCCTTTAATAAGCTGTGCCTCCAGGGAACCCTTCTATCTCTGTCCCAGACTGTTTCTGCATCAAGATAAGAGCAGAGCAGCTGGATTTGTGCTCTGTTTTGGGAGGTGTAGGAGGGGGAAGGGCAGTAGGATTTCTTTTAGGGTGCGTACATTCATTATGATCACTTTTATTTGTAAAGTGGCTGCAGATAAGCTGTGCACAGGTGGTACCTTCTTCCCTGCATGCCTGGCCTCACTGTTCTGGACGAATGATGGCGAGAGTGGTCTCAGGGCAAGGGGGAAAGGAAAACACTGGGTGATCCTGCAGGGTGTAGGTGCTGCAGATGTGCTGTAACATGCAGCAGCAGACCACCTTTCTGCCCCGCTTGGTCCTCTCCTAGGGGTGCACAAACCAGCTTTTCTCTGCATGCCTAGCATTTTGTTCTCTATCTCCCCACTCCATAAATTCCAAAAGCTCTTGGGTTATTTGTGGAAGTGCTGCTTTTTTTCTTCTCCCAGTGTAGAAGTGCCCAATAAGAGATGTGGGTCTAAGGACATTCCATGTTGTGCTGAAGCCCATGTGCCACATCAAGGAGGTCAAGGTCTTGTGGACCTCGACATCATGGCATGGCCAAACCCAGTCACTTCCTGTGCTGGGGAAATTTGCATCAACTTGGGAATCCTGAATCCGTGAAGACCTGGATCCAGACGAGGCAAGTGCCTTCCAGGGCTCCATGACAACTGCAAAAGCCTCAGAAAAATCTAAAACTGGGATGACTGGAAGATGGTTTTGGTGCTTGGGTGGGAGTTATGAAGAGAGGGGCTGGAACAACCTTCAGGGCTGGTGCTGTTTTGCTTTTTGGGATGCTCTTTACTGAAAAGCTGGGGACTTTTGATGCCAGTGAGACAGAAAAATACCTGGTGGCAGGGTGTCCCCCCGATTTCATCCTGCTGTCGTGGGGCTGAGGCGGTTCGGTGCAGTGATCTGATGTGGCATGGCAGCCGTGCCCCGTGGAGACACCATCTCCTGGGAGGAAAATGTAAAAATAACCACGTCTTTGGCTGCGTCTTTGAGTTGCGTGAGACTGCAGCAAAGGAGGTGGGGGATGAAATGATATCCGTGGAAATTAGGCAGGAGAAATGAGCCTTTTCCTGGGAGGCAGATCGGAAGGAAAGGTCCTGAAGACCATGAGGGAAATGTCCTTGCCCTCCTCCTGTACCGTGCCGGGGTGCAGGGGACACACTGGAGCTGGGCTCTGGGCTGGTTTCAGAGGGTCCCCCATTGTCCCCTGTCATCCTCTTCCTCACTGTGGGCTGAAGAGGTGCAGCCCCATACGGGTTCCTGCACCTCATCCTGTAGTGTGGCTCCAGACAGGTGACACAGACCCTTGCGAGAGACTGTGTCCTGCCCAAGGCTTTGGGAACCTGTTGGACCCACTCTTCCACCTCTTTGCTTTTCAGAGCTTTTATGGAGCAGGTCTGTTCCTCTGTGGGGGGACCACTAAAGTGTGGAGCTGGGAATAAATCCGTGGGAGCTGCGGTGGATGGCAGACGGGTGCTCCTGGCGTAAGCAGGCTCAGCTAATTTAATCTGCGGTGGACATGATCTCCTTTGTCTTCCAGTTGAGCTAAATATACCCTTGGAGTTGTGGTTATGGAGGCTAACTCCCTTTTTGATTATGGGAAACACACTAATGTGGGATGCAGCTGGCTGCCTCTGGATGGAGCCGGGAGAAGAGCGGGATTGGGGCATCCCATGGCTGAGACTTGGATTGCTTTCTCCTGCTTACCTGTGTCTGGACCAGGGCCAAGGTGTGGGATGCTCGATGGTCTCCACCTCCAGGGTTTTGTGTGATGCAGGTTTTGGAAGCATGAGGAATTCCAGCATAGCCATAAGCTTTCCATTGTCTGACAGGTTTTAAAGTTTAGCGTCTGAGCTGCACCTACCTGGGCACGGCTGGTGGCTTCAGGGCAGAGAAAAGGTCGCTCTCCATCTCTGCATAATTCCCAGAAGCAGCAGTTCAGTATTTCTGGATGCAAAGGAAAATAAAAAGCTGTTGGACAGCTTGAGCAGCAATTGGAAGAAGTTTTAGTCTTGGAAGGCAAAAGGGAAATTAAATGCCAGTGGTGAAATTTAATGTGTTAGTCCAAAGGTGCCGCGTGGGAATTATGTGCCTGGGACTAAGATCAGGAAGCTGTGTGTTGGGGGATGCCTGTTTGCACCCTGTTCTGTCTGTGTGGGTGCTCTGCCAGAGCTGCTGAGTGGGTCTTTGGTTGCTTTATCTCACGAGGCTTGTCCTGTGTGACAGCATCTCACATTCTTCTGTGTTTGGCCTCACAAGGGTCCTTGAAAGACCAGAAAGTCACAACAACAGCTAAAATGTGCTGCTGCATCTTCCCTGCCGTGCTGGCCTCAAAGCCAAGAGACATTTTATCTTTTCAGCCCTCATTGTTGCAGGCTTCAGAGGAGCCGAGAAAGCAGTTCATCAGGAGAGCTTCAGTGAAATGTGGCTTCAGGGTCTCTAATATTAGCAACTCCTGAGTTAAATACCCGCTGTCAGCCATGCAAGTGCCTTGTGCAGGTATTTGCTGGAGGTTGGCAAACCTCTATTCCCCGTTTGCTGACCTTCAGTGTGTAACCAGCTTATCTCTGAGCAGCTGGATTTAACCCTCTTATCCACCTCTGTGCTGGTGGTGTGGTGTGGTGTGCCAGCCCTTCACACTCTCCTGCTCCTCTGCCTCACGATGCCGGGAAAAGCCTGGATGACTTCCTTGAGAAATGGGTGTTTGCCCTCCCTGGGATGACTACTTCTGTTATTTAAAAAGAAACAAAACAAAAAATGCACCAGCAAACTCCTGGATTGGCATAATTAAGTCGATTGAAGTGTTTAAGTGAATGAGTTTCCCTTTAATTAAAAAAAAAATATATATGTCTCATCATGGTTCCTAAAATAATGAGCCACTGACCTGCTTTACCTCTGATTTGGCTTACAGATGGAGAGGGGAGGTAAATAATCATAGAAGCATAGAATATCCTGAGCTGAAGAGACCCTCAAGGGTCATTGAGTCCAACTCTGGCCCTGCCCAGGACACCCCAAGAATCACACCCTGTGCCTGAGAGTGTTGTCCAAATATTCCTTGAACTCCCTCAGGCTGGTGCTGTGACCACTGCCCTGGGGAGCCTGTTCCAGTGCGTGACCACCCTCTGGGGGAAGAACCTTTTCCTAATATTCAGCCTAAACCTCCCCTGACACAACTTCATACCGTAAAAATCTCCCAGTTAGGCTAAAAACATGGTCTTAAAGCAAACCTTCTTTGTCCAAGGCAGACTTCAAGTTATTTTGGATATTCAGTACAATATTTGAGAATGAAAGGACTTGAAAAGAGCATTAATAAGCTCACATCAAAAACATGTTTATGTACTAAGCAGGTATAATATTTTAAGTACCTGGTCTATTTAACAAATTTTAGTCATGACACTTTTCTCTTTTTTCCACAACCCCCCACATAAATCACACTGTTCCAATAAAAACACATTCAGAAAAGTAACAGAGCAGTTTCCTTGCTAGCATGTCACAATCCACTAACTGCAAGGTTTTCTGCATTTTATCTGACAACAATATGCATTCTCTTTCTTTTATTTTCAGCTTTACTAAGTCAAGAGTCTTTTTAGAATAACGAACATGGAATGAGAACTACAAACAAAAGCTGATGTTAGATTCTGAGCATTGTTGGATGTTTATACAATGTGACTGGCAGACCAATACATAACTAATATTTCACAGTGAGGTGGAATGTAGAAGCTGTTTCATTTTTCTGTTTTATCTCCTGTTATGTTTCTGTTATTTCTTTTGTTTTCCAGCGGAAATAGTTCCTAGAAACACATTGTTGATGCATTACACCAGAAATCTTTCCAATAGAATATACCCTCATCAGATAAATATTCATATGACTCAATTAAAACCAGTTTCTGTTTGCTATATGTAGAGCCTAGAATGAGCTTTCTTAGAAAAAAAAAATTTCAAAACTAACAGCAGACATCTTAAAGTAAAGGATTTATATGTAGTTTTAATATTCTCCTCCATCTGCCAAAATGGCATGAAAAAAACAATACCAAATACCCCTCTTTTTGCCTTTCTCATACTCATACTCATTTTTTCATTCAAGGATAGCTGAATAAGGAAATATGAAAAGTTGACTACAAATTTACAATTCTTTGGGCTACCATGTAAAGACTTACAGAATTTTCCATCTGTCCTAACAGCTGGAGACTTAGTCAGATCCCTGGAAGGAACTGTAATCTTTCCTTTCTAATTTTTTTTTTTTTCTTTGGTGGAAGATTGAAGAGGTCCATAATTTACCATGATTGCTTTAAGAAACGATGCTGTGTAATGAAACATTCTGGCATATTATTCCTCAAACACAGAAGGAATAGGAAGTATTAAGGGCTAACTTGGCTTAATGAGAAATAGTATATAATGACAGATCTGAAAATTGCTCCAAGAAATCTTTCAGAAAAACAGAATTATCATATTTTTATGCTAAACATAAATGTATATAAAGAAATAGCTATATTTCTCCTTCTCATGTTCATTTATGCCTTGGTACAAACAGAAAGCACAGGAACTAAATTAACTCTGAGCTGGAAGCCGAATGTTCTTTTATGGGACCAGGGGGGAAGATCAGACCACAGTCAATACTGCATTTCTGAAAAATGAAAATATATCAAAATTGTCTTTGATTTTTTTACATTGTAATATATAATTAAGTAATCAAAATTTTCTTTCTATATTTCTATAGAATTATTTTATGTTTTCTCTCTTTCAAGTTAAATAAGAAAAATGAAAAAGGCCACTTGTGAACACTGTGTTATTTTGTATGTAAAATTGCATACTCCTCTTCTGCAATTTGAGTTTCTACAACCTCTACTCCCTGAAATAATGTTGGCCATTGTATAATTTCACCAAATTTACAACAATGTTTTATAGAGTAAATATTCAGTCATGTGAAGGCAGCCAAATCTTGCCTTTTGTAGTTTCCTTTCAGAATGCGTATTTGAGAGGCTATTTTGAACATTAGCAATATAAATATTTTATGGAAATTTTGACAGAATAGGGGTTCAAACCATTCTCGAAGAAACAATCCGATGAATAAAGACCCAGAGAAGAACTTTTTTTCAGAATTAGACCAGCATTGTTTTCAAGTCGATAAAAGCACTGGAATGTCTAAATGATATATTGCTAGTCAGGATACTTTGTGCTATATACTTCTACTAAATATAGTTAAACATACTAATTAAAAAGTCAGGTCAGTGAGGGCAAGGTTTAATTACCTTTCTGCTACAGACTATTTCTCTTATATTCACTAAATAATATCTTTTATTTTTCTTCCTAAAAGCTTGAGAATGTTATTTATCCTATATAAAAAATGTATGGCAAATACAGGAAGGATCATACTCCGTCATCTGGGAGAAAATATGACATTTTTTCAGAAGTAAGGCAGGCATTACTTCTCTTTTTTTCCCCCTTTTTCTCTTCTCCTTTCCTTGCTTACAAAAGGAGAAGATAAGCTTGTGTATATGTACAAACTGAAGGCATATATATACATAGAACCCTAAGATAATATTTTTAGTAAAGTATATCTCTTTGTGACTATTTCTGAAAACCTTCCATAATTTTTAAGAAATTTTTCTTCCTAATGTGAATGAGGAAAAGCCTTTGTATCCATGGATTAAACATCAGGGATTCAGTATCTCCAGTCAGATGGCAGCCTGATTTCATTTAGAATATAACTTCAAGTATTTTTATGAAAAGATGGTGCAGAAATACAAAAATATATTTTACTATGTTTTTAAGAAAAAAAAAAAGTGAAATATTTACCACATATGAACAAACTTAATGGTGTTTATCCAAACACAAACATTTTTTCCTCAATACTGCTTGCTTCTCCTAGTAGCAAAAATAAGCTCACATTTCTTGTAGAGCAAACCACTAAAACCACTGGTGTACACTGAATAACCAGAGTCTCATGCTACTGAATTTAAGAGAAACACAGCCATGATTTTTAATCATGCATCAGTTCCCAACATTGCATTGTACAAGGTGCGTACATATATGTAGTGCCAAACAGACATTTTAATCAGGCTAATTCTAATCAATTTAACCAATCAGAAAAAAAATATTTCTTGCTTCCTGTTTCATGTTGCTGACAAGAAGCACAACTGACCCTCATAAATTCAATGATTTGCAGTTTTGAAAAACAGCTCAATGTCTAACAGTAGACAAAGTAAAAAGAAAAGGCATCTAATATTTCATTCTATGCATTCTTTTGACCCTTTTTAGACTTTATTTCAGCCTTTTAACATTAAACCTGTGTTATTGCATTTCAAGAAGCATTAGAACCAGTGAAGTGGTTTTGCCCTTGGATATTGGGTATCCTATAACTGCAAGGATCTAATGTTTGATTAAAAACCCCCAACAAAACAGAGATCCCAACAAAAAAACCACAAAGCCAAACCAAAACCAAGTACAAGACAACCTTTAAAAGAACAGCTAGTCTATACAGGTTTGCTTTGAAAAGCTTTCTTTATCTTACATACTTTTATAAAATTGGGGGAAGATGTGTTGTCACAGAAAAGCCGTAAGATAATGGGTAGGCAATCCAGCATGCTGAACTTTCACTGTTAAATAAAGGCTTATTTACAGTAGTTTAAAAATTGTTAAAATTTCTCCATTAAAACCAAAATAAAAACATTAGGCATTTTACAGAGTAATGAATTAGAAGCCAAGCAAAGCTCTTCTCTGATGATTTTATAAAGATTAAAGCAAGGTATTCACATTTCTTAACATTTACTTAATAGCTTACACTTGAAGTAAATATTTCAATTTTTCAGTCAAGATAAGTTGTTACTTTTCCTATCTGCAGTCAGATAAATAATAACAAAGGATAAATAATTCAGCAAACAGATATTTTACTGAAGATATACAGCTGATTAAAGCTATTACTTCTATTTGTAGACACCATGCACTGCAGGATGTTGTTCTTCTCTACCTTTGGTGGCATAAAAACTTCGGTGAGTAGTTCAGACAAAATCAAGCAAAATAATCAAATTAGCTTTTTGGTATAAAAACTTACCTGGCTGGCTTCACGGAAATGAGGCTACAAAGTGCTCCTGTGATCCCTCTCCCATCACAGCTGAAGATGACAGGCATACGGATGGTGTTAAAGACTTTAACTGAAGCAGCTGTTTGCAAAATGAGCACCTGTTGATGGCAAAAGGGTAGGTTCTCACCTTCATTATTTGAAATGTAGAGAGGCATGGCTAAACATTTTCAGTGTGTAATGAAAGCCAGAAATCTTTAAGTTCTACATTTGCCTCAAACTTGCCAACAGTGCCACAGCTTTTTGCCTTCCTTCACAGACTCATGGTGGAATGAAAACATTCAAAAGTAGACCGAGACATTAATTTTATCACGTTTTATGCTTCTTTGTGTATTTGTATCACAAGTAACAATGTAGCATGAGGGAAGCCAAGTGCAAAAATATCACCAGACTGGGGATGTCTTTCAGCTTTCTATTCACTCATACTATAGGGCCCGGTTTATTTTTGCTGTCCTATCCCACTTTCCTCTGTGAAGCTGAACTCGTAGCTTTGTGTTGAAAAGAGACGTTCCAGGTACCTTGTTTCAATCAGGTGACAAGTCTCAGCCCATGAACCCTCCAGTGTAATTTACAGCCCCACAAAGTTAAAAAGGCCAAAATGAACCCAAAGGAACACTAAAATATGATGCTGTCTGCCATGCAGTCTTCTAGATGCAAGCAAATTTTGTTGCAAGCAGGATAAAAGGTGATTATGGAAGACAAACTAATTGAAAACCTTTCTTCACACAGAAACACAGGACGAGAATTTACCAGAAGATTCAAGGTCTCCTGACTTTTGCAATCACAGGTAAAGGTCCAAGATTTTGTCCAAAAATGTAAGCACTTCTCACCTTCCACTGAATTTTAAACTTAAGACACTTGTAAATTTCAGCATTTGCAGCAAAAGGCAGCAAGAGAGCTCTCCTTCTCAGTCGTGGATAAAACAGTTCAGTAGATACCTAGGGTCTCAAACA
>QWTY01010664.1:0-10793 GCA_008033365.1 Pseudorectes ferrugineus | reverse complement strand
AAAAAAAAAAAAAATCTCATGAACAAAATATTTTCTTGTTTAAAATACCTCTGAGAGTTTATTAAGTACCCCACAACACAGCACTACTGGTCAAATCCTGCTTGCACTGTTCCTTTGTTTTCAGGCCCATTTAAAGAAGAAGAATTGCAGAAAAAGGATAAGGCCTGAAGCTCTGTTCACATGTACAGTGCAGCAAAACAGGAAACTCCATTTATTGCAGTAGAAGTGATTTACACCCAAGTAAGGAAGAAGACAAGCAAATCCTTGAATTTATGCCATTACAAATTGTAAAATACTGCTTCCACAATTTTGTTGAGATTTTTTGATATTTAATGTTTTTCTTAAACTCCCAGGTCCTAGATTTACTCTGTTATGTCAAAGAAACTTCCTCTCCTGCTTTATTTCTTTTCCTTAAATTTCTAGCAATCATATTCTAAGGAGAAAAGCCTGAAGCCATGAGATGAGGACACTTTTTGGACTGCAAGGCTGTATATGTTGAAGCCTCTTGATTTCCTTTTATCTTCCAGATCTCACTTGTGTTCAGAGCTTTTCAACCTGTGTTAATTTGCAGACAAAATTCAACACTGGAAATGTATGAATTACACATATGCAGATTCCCATACGGCACATATCAATTCATTCCTCTTAGTCACCATTCATTAATTCCTTTGAAATAAATGTTCATGGTTGAAAAGAACTAGTCTGATGATTTAATGGGAGTGTGGCTCTTGTGTTTTCCCTGCACAAGATTAGCAATGCTAAGAAAGAGCCGGCCTGTTTAAAAGGGAGACTCTCTAAACAGCTATTTCAGTGGAAAGAGAATGGTTGCATAAACATGGAAGGGCAAGAACTTCTTAATATTATAGGTGTAGCAACAGAACAAATCAACCTTTTTCTACTTCCTACAAAAAAGAAATATATATAAAGTAAACCCAACCCCAACAAGCCACTACTCATGCATAGCTGTGTCCCTTGCAGCCAAGCCCCTAAAACCATCCCTATTTCCAGTAAGGTGATGGGCAAGCCCTGGTTCTCCCCTGCTGGGAAAGGGAAAGTGGACGATGTCCTCTACTGACTGCAGTGAGAGCACTTGTGTTCCTGCAAATGTTCTCTGAGACAAGAGCCTGCAGTACAAAAGCAGGGCTCCCATTACTGGCACATTGCTATGGGCACTCTTCTAAGAAAGCAGCCCCAGGAGCAGATCCAGAAAAAATGGCAGAATGTATGAGGGAAGGGAGAAAAATTACCAAGAGCCTGGACTCCTCCCTGCCCATTCCTACTGGCAGCGATAGCGTGGTGGAGAAGATGGATGGTGAAATTCCATAGTGCTGGACATCCAGCCTGGTGGTGCTTGGGGCTTTGCACCACTCGACTGTTTCAAAACCCCATCTGAAATTGTTATTTCTTGGCATCCCAAGATACAATTTTTCAGCTACCTTTAATTTATTTTTCTTCCTAAAAGGTAGTAAAATCAAGGTTAACTTTTCTGCATTAGTCTGCTTTAAGTTAATTTAATGAATGCTATTCTAGTAATGAAATTTCCCTAACAGATCATATGATCATTTTGGGTTTTTCCCAATACCTTTACACTAGTATGCTGGTACAGGGCAAGCCTATCTGGAACATACCAAAATAACTTAGTCTCTAAGCACCTTTACCTAACAGCAAGTGTTAGCAGGTGACTAATGATAACTGGATTTCACCACTAAGGAGCTACAGAATGAGTGGCTTTCTGTTACCCAGCTGAATTGAAACCAGAAGAGTGAAGGTGAACTGTTCTGCATTCCATACCACCAGAATCCCTTGTAAGTTAAAGTTACCCTGCCAACTCCAGTTCAAATTAATCTAGAGCGGATTAAGTCTACCTTTTATGCTATTTTCTAAATGAAATCAGATGTACATGTAAAACTGGTATTTAAAAGGGTTTTATCTAATAATGAGTCAGATATTGACAGAACAATCACCATGAAGACCAAGGTAAGAGGCAATATATTCTCATTAATAATTCAAATCTCAGCATGGATATTGATGACCATGCACTTAACAGGGAAAGCTGGGCAGCAGCTGGAGTTGGCCCAGATTTCCTGAAAAGTTGTTGGGCTGCAACAGAGACACGTTGGAGAGATTTTACTGTAAGATCCAACCAGAGAAATGGCAGCTCCTCATTATTAAGGTATCTTGGACCCTCAGCAATGCTACTGAAATTGAACACGGAACAAAACACAGCATTAGCAGTCTATTGAAAGAGGATAGGTGAGAAAACTAAGGGAATAAAATCTGGAGGCAAAATCCCACCACTTCCTCTTCCTCACAGCCCTAATATTTGCAGCACCGAGCAACAACAGTCAGCAGTACCTAATTCCAGTTACTGCTTGGGAGCAAGAAACACTGAAGTCTTTAAAATAAATGTGTACAATCAGCAAAAGTGCAAACAAACAGAAAGGTTGTAGGAGCCAAAACCACTCAGAACAAACCAGTTGGGGCTAGTTAACATAATCTGCTCTATTCACATAACTAAGTTTGTTTCACTGAGGGCATGAACTTTCTTGGAAAAGCTCAAATAATTAACTGCAGGAGCTTACACATTTTCTTTTCCTCAACTTTACTTTACCCTGGAATTAGAGCTGCTTACACACAACTGCTTGTACCAATTCATTCAAAAAGCTGAGTTTTGCTTGTCCTTTCCAGAGGGACATGCTTGAAGAGGTGGTACCAGTGAACTGTAGGATTCCCTTCAATTCCTCCTGCCTCCTATTCACTCTTCCCATCACTTTGATTGATACAAAGAAAAACATATCCTACCTCACGGAAAAAGAGCAGGTTTCCAATGAAAGGAAGAGGTGGAGGATGTGGGATCCCCACTCTGCTTAGTTTGGAGAATGCAGATGTGGAGTACCTGGAAAAAAATAAGGTAGTAAGTTAATTTTGGATTTTGTCATGATAGGACTTGCCACAGTAACTAGTTCAGATGACTTCCCTGGATTCAGAGAGGGAGAAGATGCTTTCTGTGTTGGGCAGACAGAACTGCCAATGAGATTACATTGCTCGGCAGCTCCTCAGGTCACAAAAGTAAATGCAATACACTGGTGCTTCAGAGAGGGCAAAAGGACCAAGGGACTCAAACACAAGCCTGCAAAATTGAGCAGTGGAATTAGAGAGCTGCTCCTCTTCCCACAGAGGGTCTTGTAAGTCAGAAGTGACTCTCCAAAGCTACATGAGGTTACAAACAAGATCAAAAGAAGCGTTTGGGGCTTGACTTCTGTGGCACTGCTGGGAAAGGAACAAGACAGATTTTCAGACTTTTATTTTCTTCTTCCATCACCTCTACCTATACAGATCACAGAATAAAAATTCAAACTAGTCTTAGTTGTCCATGAGCCAAGACACTGTCAGTATGTTCAACTCAAGCCTAGTATTTGGGCCAGATATGCTGATTAAGTGATTTTTTAGAGCGGCCAGTCAGCAAATTAAACAAATATAAAAAATACAGGGAAACAAAACCCGGACTGAAAAGCTTCATGCATCCCTTGTTTCAGATGAAACTGTGGCATGTTGACAGGGACAATACTGGAAAAAAGAAAAACCCAACCCCAGAGCCTTTCTTTCTCCTCCCCTCCCCCTTTCTTAATACAAACAATGGATTTAAGTCAATGGACTTCAATTAGTGAAACCTGAAAGAGCAGGAGCTAACAGCAGCAGCTTTGATTACCCAAAGACAAAACTTTCGCTGTGCACTTCCATTTGCTGAGATTTCCTGCAGCACAGTACCTATTTTGTTAATGGATTTTCTTTTGTGAGGATATTTTACAAAATTCATAATCAGGAGATAGGGGTTTAATCATTTTTGAATAGCAATCATTTTCTTTTTTTAATGGGGCTGTACCAACCTTCACAAACACAAACCCTCTCAATAGAAATGATGTGTCTTCAGTCTATGCATGGACACTGTCAAGTATGACAAGGTATCGGAGAGTAAAGGCACAGAAGTCAACATTTATTACACATTTTATACATATTATTGACTTCTTGGCTACTTAACTGCTTTAAAAAATATGAGGTTTTCCTCAGCTAATACTCTTGGGAAAAGAAATGTTTTAACTTTAAAATGACAAAACAGCCTACATGATACATTTTCTTCCCCAAAGAGAGGATTTTTTTTGCTGCTGCTGCTTTTTGAAATCTTCCTGAAGTGTCTTTGTGTCATAGCAAAGTCATCATCTTCAGTATGTAAACAGTGAAAAAGATTAAAATCCCTGTCAATGAAAACCTGTCAATTTTGCAGTATTCTATCCTGATGTTTTCACTGTAAAATACATGGCAGATCACAAAACACCGGGCTGGGCTACAGTTAACTGCTCATTTCACTGCACACCAGACCGTCTGTAGACTCCTGGTTTTCATGTACAGCAAAGTGAAAAGTGACTGCAACAGAGGCTTGCACTAGACAAAGTAAATGATGTGATCACCAAATATTTAAAAAGGAAAAAAAATAATGAGTACCGTTTCACAAGGCAAGAAACACAGAGACTGTGAAGACTATTTATGCTTAGATGAACAGTTCATCATTGTCAGCTTCTGAACATTACTGGCAGCTTCATACAGCTGAGGATTTGCTTTCCTTTTCCCCCTCCTAATGTGGTTTTCTCCACTGCTTTTTATTCAGTTACATTTGAAGTAGGTTTTCGAAAGGTAGGGAACGACAGTTTACAATGAGATGGGAGAGAGAAGCAGTGTAGTCAAGCTACAGACTGAAATATTACAACAAAAGGGTGAAGACAGCAGGAGAAAAAAAAAAGAATCTCATCAATAAACATATCTAGCTCTGCTCTATGATTTTACAACATTTCTGGTGTTGTTGAAATACCTGATGTTTTACAGAAAAGAAAACAGTATGCAAGTGACCAAAGACTGACAGGGCTGCATGCACAGATCTAACACTGCACACGTAGCCTTAACTTTGACCATTTCTCATGGAACTGCTTACTTTCTGCAACCTTAAATGTTATAAGCTTCCCCCCATCTCTGCAGTATTTCAGCTCATTCTCAGTATTTTGGGTGGGGGAGAGAGAGAGGAAAGAGTGGCTTATGGACTTCTTTAAAAAAAGGAAAAGAAAAAAGGAAGAGAAAAAAGGAAAAGAAAAATTGTCCTGTATAACACACAGTGACCACCAGCAATACATGAATCTGACAGCTTTGTGGCACAAACCTCTGCCTTTTGAGCCAGAAGAGGCTGATAACTCAAACAGGCCAATTTATGTGATTTGGTCACTCAGTACCCCCATGACACACGCTTGGCCAGTAACTCAGAGCTGCATCCAAAGTGCACTGGGAAAACAGTGTCTGGGTTTTGTTGCTGGGAAGGGAAGGTGGGCTAGAAGCTGGGCAAGTGCAAACAGGCAGGGTGGCCTCGTAGGCAAAGACATTTGTCTGGAGAAGCTGTACATCTAAATGAAGCAGCTCCAAGCCTGCCTTATCACCAGTGGGAAGTCTTATTTCTCACTCTGCCACTTAACACACTTCGACATTACTTTATCACAAAAATTAATCTGGTATCAGGAAACCTCCTGCTGTTGCTGTGGGTACACAGTGACGGTAGAAGATCAGCCAATGGACTAGAAGGGCTAAATCAAATGAAAAAATCTAGAAGTAGAAGAGATACTAAGAGGTGACCAAGATAACCAAAGATATGGAACCACTTCTGTACAAGAAATAAGCTGACAGGCTATGATCTTAGTCATGGAAAAAAGAAGCAACTGATGCAGGTTATGACAAATATATTTCATATCCTGCAAGGCTTAAAAAATAAATTAAGAGTTATTACCCACAAATTAAAAATAGAGTAACGAAATCCACAAATGAATATTCAGGTGTCACGATTAAAAATTAAACACTTTTCCAATAAATAAATATACTAACTATGGAACTCCTTGCCACAGACAATTGTCTACTCCAGAAGTTTAAAAAGCTTCAAAAGGTGATAGAATAAATTAATGGGGGGTGGGGGGAGGGAATCACAGACACTTTTAACTAGTAAATTTAAGAAATGTAAGAGAAATACATGGAAAACATTAAAGGAAAGGAAAGAAAATTAATCAAATTTATTTTCTTAATCAGGGAACTAGCCTGTAAGCTTCTAATGGCAGAATAAGAGATTAGACTGTTATAAAACCTGAAAGATAAAACCCCAGACACTTCAGCTTACTTAAGAGGAAGAGAGGAATGAGTCTATGCAAAGTGAGGGGCATGAAAAGGATAAAACTCTGATGGCAGCAATATTTACTGAACAATCTAGCACATTCTCACTCAAAAGAGAAACAGACCCTAATATTTACACAAGTGCGGCTTCCTGCACAACTATTAATTTAAAAGCTTGGCATTATATTTTGAATGAAGTGACAAGACATCAAAAAGAACCAGAGGAACAGCAGTAATGAAGTAGATCGATAAACAATTCAATAACCCTTTGAAGACGTTCAGATGGCCTCTGAGAGCTAAATGCTCTCTGTATATATTAAACACAACTGTTAAAAGAAAGTTAAAACGCCAAATGCATTCCTGTAGGCCAGCATGGCAGATACAAACTTTCTGAAATACTAACTTCTCTCCACAAAATACCATGCAAAAAAAAAAAAAAAAGGAGAAACAAATAATTAATAGAAGTTGTGAAGGATATATAATCAACAGAACTAGCCATCTGTCCAGCCAGGTCAGTACTGATCAGTACTGAGAGAAAAAGTATTACGCAGTCTACCATTAAGGGTCATCAATTTGTGTAGCAGACAAGATTACAGGGTTTCCAATTCTGCATCGTGGAGTTCAACATACTGTTGAAACTACCCCAGATTTCTCCAGACAGAGAAAAGGCATCATTCCTTCTACACCTAAGTTAAACACAACCTAATAATATCTGAAAAGCTATAAACTGGGACACAGAGATTTAAAAAAAAAGTGATATTATTTAATCTCGTTGTTGGGAGTTGGGAGGTGCATTAATTTGCAAGACTGCCTGGGAAAACAAAGTATTTTGCTGAGATAATGGAAATCACTCCTGCCAAACGAGAGACAATCACCATGCATTTTTACCTCTTTCCCTCTATTTACATATACCCATACCAGATTCCAGTTAACACTGGGCTGTAGTTTGCTCACAAAGTAGTGACAACACACAAAATAAAGGTAGCCTCCCCAGCATTACAATGATGGCTCATGAAAAAATACACAAAGTCCCTACAGACTTTCTGCTCTCAGCCCTCTCTGGGAAATTTTGCGTTATGAATACTGCAGCAGGGTCACTGGAGAGCTGCCATCACTTAAGCCTTTCCTCTTGTCTGCTGCTCAGGATATTTAAGGTAGAAAATCATTATCGGGTCCCATTCTGACAAAGGAACACACAGAAACCAGGTCTGCAAGGGGGTGAGTATTGCAGCCAAAGAGGATACCATCCCAGAAGGACACAGCCTGCACTGGTTATTACCTCCAGACTGTGTACTCACTGAAAGACAAACAAAACAAAACCACAAAATTAAATCAGCTGTCCATCCCCAAAAGACAAGTAGGTCCTGAAGGACTCTCTCAGAAAGCAGAAGAGAGAAAAATGGGGAAAGTAAATCCCTCTTCCTTGGTCAACACAGGTTACCAAATTGCCCTTTACTGTCACCCAACAATACCTGTGGTGGAAAAGGAGGGATTTGCTGAACAAAGATACTCTTGGATGTGTAAAATATCAAGCTCAGAGTATGGAATTATTACTATACTTCCAGAAAGAGATACTGAATATCCATAAGTATACCTCTAAGAATGAACTGAAATTAATCTTGAAGAGACACTTTAGTCAGTTTGGAATAAGGATATTTGAGTACTGCAATTTAATTTTCAAGCTCAACAAATCTATACTTTTTAACCATGAATTTGTAAGGCTGTAATAACAGTTTCAGGGATAATGAGAACTTCCATGTAACACTTGCTCTCCTTAATCACTTGCATGCACTCACAGTGCCTTAATTTTGACATAATTGCACAAGAAAAAGAAAGACATTGCACACACTTGCACCATCTGCCTCCACAGGGGCAGATGTTTTCCAGCTGCAAAACCTAAATTATCATATGACATTATTTCATTGAAATATTTGCTAATACATCAGGAACAGTGTGCAGAAAAGGCAAAATTATATGCCCAATATTAAATTTATACCTCATCTATCTGCTAACAATCATCTTTTAATCCATACCATTCTGGTCTGTCAAACAATTTCCTTAGTGTCTCTTAAGAGAACTGAGTCTCAAGAGACTGGTTGTAATAAGGCTTTAGGTTGTCACAGTGTATTTTAAGTTTTGGGGGTTGCTTTGATTTAAGTTCTAAAAAATTAGCAGTGAATCAAGGCCAATTAAATGAAAAAGCCCACACAGAAAAAGCAACACATTTCACCATATTCCAGAGCAGCCCTGGGAGAGACAGATGGTCTGTACAGCAGGTCAATGACAATATTTCATCACCTCTCTCAGAGTGCAACCTCTTCACACTGGGCGGTGACTTTTCCAAATAAAGAGCAAATGAACAAGAGTCATAAATCCACAGCTTCAGCCCTTCTTTGTTGGCTCAACACCTTTAAACAAAAGGATGGAGGTCAACAGCAGCAGAGGCTGTTGGCTCCTTATAGCAATATATAACCTTGGGAAAGGAGGTGGCAGCTCCATCCCATGTGACCACAAAGAGGAGTCTCCTCACCAGGAGTACTGTCCACAGCAGATCTGAGGTCTGGTGCATACATGAGGCCATACACGATGCCTGCAGGAAGCCTGGGTCAGAGCTGATAGCTAAGCTCAGCTCAAGTCCCAACCCCGCTGCCTTAACCACACACCAAGCCTTCCTTTCACTCCCTAGGACCACTGGCACCATACCTTTACTAAGGAGCAATTTCTTCAAGTGCCTGTTTATTCAGACAGATATCGTGGGGCATACAGAAGAAAATGGTACCACCTCAAGGCCATAAATGTTCTTGCTTCAGCCAGGAAAACTGAAGTTTGCAAAAACACGTGCATTGCTAGAAACACGGCGTTCAGAAACGATAGTGAAATTTCACGACATTTTTTTTCTCTCTCCTCAGCTAATTACATATCTTAATTTTGCAAATGGACATCTTAATTAAAAGGACATGAAGTTTCAACCTTATAAGCCTTCCTAATTGTAATGCAAGTTCACATCCTAGTGATGCAACTCCCTTTGCAGAAAACATGGCATCAGTTTCTGTATGCACTTCAGCCATTCCTACATACTGGGAAGAATTGTATGGATGCAGGATGCAGTTTCATATTTAAATTGAGGAAAAAAAGTCTGCTTGGGAGCCTGATCATTCTGGCTTCTCATTGATGTAAAGAAGGCACTCACTAGGCCACTGGTCCATTATTCCATAGGGCCAAAAAGGGGTTGCAGTGCTATGGTGGCTGAACTCCCAAAATGTTATTTAGCAACACATCAAGTAGTGATGTGCTGCGCAGGCAAAGCCACACTGCATTCCCTCTAGACCTACCTCAGCTGCCTCTCATATTTTACTCCATGCAGTCGTGGTCTATCACACAACTTGCCTGGTGTCTGTTGCTGTCAGGGAACTGGTTTTAGAGTTCAGGTCTTGTACCACATTCCTTAACAGCAACAGCACATGCAGAGCCACTCAGTGCCATAAAGAACCAGCTGACATGAGGTTTGCATGAAGTCACACCCTGCCAGGAAAGCCCTGGGAAAAAAAAAATGGCTTCAAGAGGCTCAATACCTCCCAGTGCTTTAGGGCCAGAGACATCTCCCTTATCTGAAGGTGAGGTGGGGAACACAGTCCCATCCCCTTTTTTGAGACCAGTCTGTCAGCATACATATGGCAGGTACGAAAGCAGGGACAAAGTAACTGGAGCAAACTCCAGGCATCTTTCCCACTTGTAATCTCAAATGAGCAGCGGTTTGACAGACTGCAGGGACAACTCACCTCCCTACAGACAGTTCAGGATAAATGCTCAGACCTCATGATTACACAGCACATGAACTACTCCTATTTATTTATTTTTAAGTTAACACCAAGGAGCTACCATCCATCTAGTGCACTGGATGTGGCAGAGGTCCTATCGACCAGAGACATACATGATCAGAGCACCATAGATCATTTCATGGTGTTCAGAG
Organism: Pseudorectes ferrugineus; assembly: GCA_008033365.1. Taxonomy (NCBI): domain Eukaryota; kingdom Metazoa; phylum Chordata; class Aves; order Passeriformes; genus Pseudorectes; species Pseudorectes ferrugineus. Next base: position 628 of record QWTY01010664.1, on the reverse strand, counting down.
AGCCTGAATTAATTGTCCACAGCCCAACTTTGTTTTGGCATTTCCTAACTTGTGTGGGCTTGACTTCACCACCTCAATAATGTGTCTTTAAGCAATTTTCTTTGCAAGTTCTCATTATTTTAAAAAGAAACCTCATTAAAAATACATCACATTGCATCATTTTGCATCCACAGGGGTCATCAAAAGACCCTAGACTATGGCAGAGACCTTTTCCAAGTGAGCTAATGGAAGAGCTGACGGATGAAGCAGGTTGTCTTTCACACAAGGGAGCTGTGAGGCACAGCCTGCCAGAGAGTCTCTCAATACTTCTTCAGAGAGAAAAAACAGCAAAATTGAAGAGTTCCTAAACCAAAATGCTAGGCTTCTTTCTGGGTGCTGACATCTTACCAGCGAGCCCTCATCTGCTCCTCTGGCAGCATTGCCACACCCCTATTCTTCCTCATCCATGGACCTGCCACCAGCCCCAGCCTCTGCTTCTCACTGGAGCTGCCTGTACTGCCACCCTCACCCAGACCCTGCATCACCTCCCACCATGAGCTCCCCAAATGATCCCTTCCCAGCACAGTCCCACACTGGTTTGTATCAGCCATTCGCCCTCCTCCATGCAGCAATTTATCCCAGTTTCTCC
>QWTY01010662.1:944-17776 GCA_008033365.1 Pseudorectes ferrugineus | reverse complement strand
GTTCCTCTCTGCCCATCTCTCCAATCTGTCAAGTCCTTCTGAAGGGCTGCACAGCACTCCGGGGTATCTGCCACTGCTCCCAGCTCTGTGTCATCAATGCACTTGCTGAGGAGGCATCTGTCCTTCAAGTTACTGATGAATAAGTTAAACAAAACTGGGCCCAGTATTGAACCTTGGGTAACACCACGAGTGACAGGCCTCCACCCAGACCCTGTGCCACTGATAATGAACCTCTGGAATCTCCCAGTTCTCAATCCACCTCAATGACCACTCATCCAGTCCACACCTCCCGAGTTTGCCTATGAGGATGTTGTGAAAGGGTATTGAAAGCCTTGCTGAAGCTGAGTTAGACAATACCCACTGCTGTCCCCTCCATCCATCCAGGTAGCTGTTTCATTGTAGAAGGCAATCAGGTTGGCCAAACATCTGATTACCTTTAGCAAACCCATGCTGACTACTCCTGATCACCTTCTTGTCTTCCACATGGACAGAGATGGCCTCCAGAATGAGCTGCTGCATCACCTTCCCAGGGATCGAGATGAGGCTGACTGGCCTATAGTTCCCTGGCTCCTCTTTCTTGCCCTTTTTGAATATCAGAGTGACATTTGCTTTCTTCCAGTCCTCAGCACCTCTCCTGATCTTCATGACTTTTCAAAGGTGATCATGAGCAGCCTTGTTACGGTGTGCACCACCTCTCTCAGCACTCGTGGATCCATCCCATCAGCGCCGATGGACTTGAGTAGGTCTGTCTAGTTGTTTCAGACCAAATCCTCCTTCACTAAGGGAATGTCTTCCTTTCAACACCTCTTCACCCTGGTCTCCTGAGTCAGGGATCCCTGAGGCCTGGTCTTGTCAGTGAAGACTGATGCCAAGGCATTCAGTAACTCTGCCCTCTCTTCTTCCTCTCTTACCAGGGTCCCGTCTCCATTTAATAATGAGCCCACAATATAATTTTTTTTCCTTTTGTTATTGATGTATTTGGAAAGACCCTTTTTTATTATGCTTGACATTCTTAGCCAAATTGAAGTCTAGCTGGGCATCGGCCTTTCTAGTCTCATTTCCATTTACCCTGACCACCTCTCAATATTCACTCCAGGTGGCCTGACCCTGCTTCCATCTCCTGTGTATTTTCTGCTTATCCTTGAGTAATGACAGTAGTTCTCCATTCATCCACAGAGGTCTCTTGCCCCCTTGGCCCAATTTCTTTCTCACTGTGATGCATCATTCCTGAGCCTGGAGTGATCCTTGAATATCAATCCACTCTTTTGGACCCCTCTTCCCTGCAGGGCCTGTTCCCATGGGATTCTTCCAAAAAGATCCCTTAGGTTAAGGAGGCTAAAGTTAGCTCTCCTCAAGTTCATGGTTGTAATCTTTCTTGCTGTCCTGCTACCTCCTAATACAATACCGAACTCTACAATTTCATGGTCACTACAGGCAAGGCTGCCTCTCATATAAGACCTTCTTCTGCCTTTCAAAGGCAATCTAAACATGTAACTGTTTCTTTCATGAACTCTAACTTATCTCCTAGATCATTCTATTGAAATACAGGGGGACAGGAGGCATAATGTCTACTTTGAAGATCCCATTGATTTCAGGTGCCTGGATGAGTTTTCACATGATGAAATTCCTTGAATACTTCAGAGGTCAGAAATTCCAGAGAGCTACGCATACAATAATGAACTCATAATTAGCAAGTAAGAGTGTAATATATGCTTTGAGTTGCTCAGTACCATGAGAAACACACAGGGCAGGCAGGAATGGAATCCAGAGCTCTGGCTCTTGTACTGAGCTGTCGTAAACAGGAAACCTTTCTCCTCCTTCCTACCATTCCACTTACTATGCTCTTCTTATTCTTCAAAGCCAAGACAGACCCTAGAACAGAGGTCCTGTTTGAAAAGTTAATGCATTTTTATTGTTCTGATGTGACTCCTCAGCACAGCAGAGATGAACATAATATAGAAGTCCAGCATAAAAGACAGCATGTTACTATTCAAAGATTGTAGGTTTCTCCTAGCTTGCTCTTAGGTTGTTTCTTGACTCCTGACTGCTCAAGTTATCCTTCTCCAAGATAAGGCATACTAGCGGCTCTAGGAAGAGCTGAATGCAGTGGATTGCTCTCAAAACACTATGAAGAAGAAACAGCACAAAAAATCAGACAGTTCTGCCATATACAGTACTCCAAAACTATTTAAACTTTGCACTGCCACAATGTCTTTATGCTCTGCTTCATGACATTCAAAACATATGCTCAAGTTCACTTTGGTTACTACATCAAGTAATACCCATGTTTTAAGAGTCACAGACTTGGTCAAAATAAGCAATGCAGATACAGTTAGCCTGATTTAGAAAGAACTAGACTTAAGCAGTGTCGAGTGGACATAAGGTAGCCTGTTAACAGCCTCTGAAAATGGTCCCTGGTCAATTGGTCCCTATTTAATAGAACAGATTAAACAGAACAGAAAACAATATTTCATAGTCATTCTTATTTCTGACATGTCCTGGCTTCTAAATACTTGCAAAGCTGATGTTCTTCTAAGACAGCTTTTTAAGTCTTACATACACCTAGATAAAAAGACATAACCTTCAAATACAGACAAGTTCAGACATGGACAGATTTGCCTACAGCTTTGATATAAACCTTACACTTTGATAAAAAAGTATATCTGCTCTATGTTATCTGGAGCTTTCCTGGATCAAGACAAATAGTGATCAAACTTAATTACTCCATGCGCTACAGTAAGAGGCTGGAAAATGTCAGTGCCTTTAATTTGTTCACAGTCTTTCCCTAATACACAATATAGTTCTTTAACCTCATAAATAAAAAATAAATTCCGTGCCAATATTCTTCTTATTATACTTATTATCCTTTTTTACCTTCAGTGAGAAATTCTTCAGCTGTTTAATATTTTGTTACATTTTGAGGTCTAGCAAAATGTCTCTTTTAAAGACAGAGTTCAAGCATGGACTTAATAATGAATACTATAGAAATAAATAAAGCTTTCTAATGAAAGTGGTTTCATTTCTAAGCTTCCTCAATATTTCAGATTTATATTAGCTAAATTTTCCAGTTAAAGTCTCTGTCTCTTCAACCTTTGTCTCCCTTTTCTTTTTTCCTGACTCAGCTCCTCTTTAGAATTGTGTCTTCTTTTGGCATATGGCAAAAGGTGTTTCATAAACTGAGGGGAATAGCAAGTTCTCTCATGGAGAAAGCAGATATATTTTTTAACATGAATTATAGCTACAATGAAATATTTATTTATGAGTATGGCACTCAGTGAAAATAAGTGACCACAGCCTTTTATTAAGCTGAAAGAGAGGAGAGAAAAGTGCTTGATTTGGCCACCATAAACTACCAAAGAAAATCTCTCCTCCACTTCCTCTGATTTTAAATTAATAAATATATGATGCTTTTAGGGATTCACAAATCTTCCCGTGAAATCTAATTAATTAAATCCAAATTTTTTAATCTAGACTAGTACCTACTCCTTCAGAGCCAATTATTTTTTCCACTATGTTTTGTCAAATGTGTGAAATGACAATGACCTTCATGGCAGAAGATCCATGGCTAAAATCTTGTCTCTACCTAAATCAATGGGCGTTTTCCCATGACTTCAGAAAGATCACTAGCTCATTACCATCCCAAAAAATAGGATTTGACAATACCTTTAAGGTTCTGATAACTGGAACTTTCTTTCTCTATGAGCTAGGCACTTCTCTTCTTTATACTTCTCCTTTAAAATGTTTTTTTCCCTGCCACACTTACCATTACTAAAATTGTAGTTAAAAAAGCAATCTGTCACCCAGGAATCCCACAAATGAACATAAAAATATTGGAAAAAGTTGGCATCGTCCTCTATTTTGTTTCAAGACTTTCTCTAGTGGCACAGAAAAGAATTTATGCTATCCTTTTTGTATTATGTATGGGTAGGATGTATTTAAACTGCAGACAACTAGTAACAGCCACAGCAGCTTCCAGCAGAAAGGTGAGTCATGATGGTTCCAAACATGAATACTTCCCACAGACAGAAAAAACAAGAAAGTGACTATTTGGTCCAAAGGTTCTTTAAAAAAATATGGTGTCTTCTTCTTGATATGGGCAGTCCACAGTGCTGTAGAAACTGAAATTCTGAGGTGCATTTAAAGCACTCTCCCATATCTTCTGGAACAGAGGTATGTTGGGGAGATGATTCATTCAGTCTCCAGAGAGAAGAAAGATACTGTTCACACAGCACTTCTACTCACCAGTCCTTGCAGCAGCAATGGTGTTGGCTTTGAAGGAAGCCAACTGTCCTGCTCTCCCAGCCAGAGGTAAAGAATTGCATTGGTGGCCACTAGAGGGAGGATTAGGAATATAGTAAATTGTGGGCAAAAGCCACCCATGATGAACCGCATGGGACAACCTACAAATCCCCCACTGCTGCCCAAGGGCAACAATTCTCAGATACTGCTATGGGATGGCAAGTAAAATCCAATTGTTAGCATCTTCTACAGAGGAGCTGCCAGTAAGCATCCTAAACTTTGGTGGCTGGAGGATAGGAGGGCTGACTAGGATTGTGTGAAGCACACCTACAAACACACAAAGACACATCTCTTTATTTACAGCTGCCTATTTTACCTTCTCGCTTTTAACCTCCCTACTTAAAACTACTGATGTCCTTTATCAGCAAAGCTCCCGTGAAAAACAAACATACCAGCTTCAAGAGAATCTCAGAAGTATCAGCAGAGAGAGACACTGTGCCAAGATACACTGTATTTAACAAAAAGATCTGAACATATTAAAGGTACTTGAAAACAACAAAATCCGCTGTGATTAAAATAAATATTTGTTAAGGTCTGAGGCATACCTGAAAGAAACGTTTTCAATTAGTCACCTAGATAATTATACAGTGAAGTGCCTCTTGCAATTCAGTTCACTGTGTGGCGTCTTACCTCCTGCACAAGTGGCAGAACATTCTGACCAAGGCAGATGATTCCATGCAAAGCCAACCTCATTGTCTCCACTGCCAGTGCGAGAGATTGGAACATTGAATTTATATTTTATCCCCAAATTCTGTTCCTGCAGCAGAATCTGTAGTTGAAAACAACTGGTTATACCATTAAAACAGGCAAGCAGAGGGCAAACACGGTGACATTTATTCTAGGCATGTGTTTTGTTCTGCTGAATGGGAAAAAGTAATAAAGGAAGTAATGGTCATTCTTTTTAGATATTCCCCAAAAGAATCTGTATTAACATTTAAATTATACACAAAAGAGAAATATTATTATCTAAACTATATATTCTATATGTGTAAATATATATATATAATCTATTTTTTTTTTCTCCCTTAACACAACTTCATTATTTCTGTCAGTTCCTTACTCCTGACAAAATTGTTTGAAAAAGCTAGTTTTCATAAAATTAATATCTTCATGGAAATTAACTTGAGAGCTGAATAATTATGTGAGGACAAAGTTGGAAAAGGACATTACTGTAGAAACATGCAGCAGTTCTAACTGAAATCTTGTGAGGAGTACAAGCCACATAGTTTTGAACCTATCTCTTCCCTTGTTAGCCCTTCTGGTGACTACAGTACAGTACATTACTTCTAGTAATAATAGTAACACCAACAGACTGTTGCTGAGGCCATTGTTTTCCCCTAATGCAATAGCCAACAGCATAAGCTTGTTGGAATCACACTTGTGATTTCTTTAAAGGAATAACAAAACTCTTGCTGCAGCCACATCACTGCAGGTTATATAGACACAAGTGCAACAATCATCATGAGTTTTTGTCTATCCTCACTGTTGAACTGTACTTCTACAGATTACGTGTCCAACTAGCCTTTGTCTCTCTATCAAACTTTTTTTTTCATTGCTAATAGCACAAAATCATGTTAGATGCAGTATTCTGACTCACCTTGGAGTTACTTTTTATCCATTTCTACTTTCTCTTACATTTTGCAGAGGCATATCTGCCTACCTCCACAGGGCAAAAGAGCAGAGAACTTTCAGAAAGGAATTCAGTGACACAGACTGAATGAAAGAAGGCACTATAATGGTGTAACTCATTCTGTATGGACTGTCTAGCTTATGCACAGCTACAGAAGAAAAAAATATTATTCAGGTGTTTGAAAATGCTGCCTAAAATGTGGATACCCATGCAACAATTATTCTATACAAAAAAATATCCTATCTGGCTTAAGCAGTCCCTAAATTGCAAATCTGGCACCTGACAGAATACATTGGAAAATTTCACCTTGTTCTTATACTCCTCCTCAACATAGTAGTGAAACAGCAGGCTCACTATTGCCTGTTGTCAGAGATGGTATTAGGATCCTGGTCATATCTTCTGTTACATTCTCATACTTTATAAAATATTTTGAAAGCAATGTATGTCACAGCAATATACTTTAACATGGGTCATATCATTATACTCATTCTGTGGTAAGAGTATATATAAATGTCACACTCAGGCCAGGCTTAAAATTACTGACATGTACAGAACTGACAGGGACTGTCAAGTGTCAGCAGTATGCAAAGATACGATATCTGGCCCATTTACAATTTTGGCTACCACTACTGTGAACCACATTTAAAGAGATGTGGTTAATTTTCAGTCAGATTTCCTGGTGCTCTTCTGATTTTATCCCTGTTTCATGACAATGTTTGCCAGTCAGTTTTGAAAGGTAAGAAACCTGTGTTAAAACACTCACACCAAGTCCCAGCTATGCAAGTTGTATACTGTTTGTAAACTCAACCTATTTTGATTTCATTCATGGCATTGTCATTTCTCAGAACACAAATATGTATTTCAAATTTCAGAAGTATATTTATTATAACTTTACCATGACTATGAGGTTTTCTGAAGTAGGGCCTAGTGCTTCCAGAGACTCTGGTTCATCTGTTGGCCTCTTGTAATGGAAAGCTGTTCCAGCAACATCAAACTTTCTTGGCCAGTCAATTGTCCAGGCACCATTAATATAGTAGTCATCCTCTTCAGATTTTAAAGCTTAAAAAAAAATACAAGCCACCTAAAAATTGGAAGCAGCATTTATAATGGAGAAGCCATTGTAAATTAATCTACTAATCTGTTAGAAGTATGTGAGCTTCAGCTCTATATCAATGTTTTTTTAAGCAATATAAAGCCTTTTCTTTAGCCCTGGTCAAAACATCCCTCATGTAAATCAACAATTTTGCCTCTGCAATAATCTTCAATGTGCAGATTATTTGTCAGGTTTCAACATGCAGATGCTGCATGAAATGAACCAGAATGCTTCACGCAACTTGCAATATATCTTCAGCTTTAAAACTGACCCCATGTGCAATGTATGCTGAACTACATGAGATACATGCATGTCTGAAATGTATAATCAATTTTCAACCTCATCTTTAGATTAAGAAGCTGGGGCATGGAATAAGTATCACAGACAATGTGCAGAGGAAAAGAAGAGAAGAAACATTGAGTCTGACATATGGCACCAGTCAGCTGTTGTTTTGTTGCCTATGTCCACTATTTTTTTTTCTCCACATTAAAGCACAAATACAAGATATTTCTACAACTAACCGAAATATTAGCTACTTAATCTGATATTTTATCCTTCTTAATTTACAGCCTTGAACCATGAAAGTATTGTAGATAAAACAGAAATTTCACCGCTAACCAACCATTAGGATGGGCAAGCAAATATTATTCAGGGATTTGTATTTGATATTTTATTAATAATATTAACATTAAATTTGTAAATATGAAACTGAAATTGTATCTTAAGGTGAATATTCAGTTAATTAAATACTGACTTCTTGATTTAAGGTGAAGATTACCAAGTTTTACATATTTCATTTATTTATTAATTTATTTTAAATAAAACATGTTTTTAAAGGAAAAATTATGGTTGGAAACCCATAGTGAAAGAGTATGTCATTTTTGGTTGAGACAAATAACTGACTTTACTGGACAGGGAAAAGCTTCACATCATAATGCAAAGGAGTACGACAACTTCAGTTATCTGACATTTTATTCTCAATGACGTGTGTGGACAGTTAGTTTACCTTAAACAATTAGGGAAAATGCCTCAGTGATGCTTAAATTGTCTAAAACAGATCAGAGAGCATTCATGTGACCAGGAGATAGTGAGAGAGGTGGTACTGTTCTACTGGTGACAACGATATTCAGCAGAAATTAGTAACCATTTCCATCAGCACCATAACACCTGAAAATTAACATGCCTATGCTATATGTACTTAAACTAATATACATCCAGAAGCAAAGCAGTTAATTTTTTACCGGACTGCCAAAGAAAAATGCATTTTCATTCTGTAAATACATTTACCTAATGTGAGTTGTTATGCACAGGTGCAGGCCACAGTTGTGAACAGCAGTCCAATAATTACATGACAATAATTATGCAGTGGCATAATGCTAGTAGCATATGAGACAGAAAGAACAAGTTCATGTTCCTAATCAAATCATTTATGAGAACCTGAAATGCAGGAAGCCCATAGAAAATTAGCATAAGATGAATATAAAGCCAGGTGTCACCCTGGATCAAGCCATTTAAGGGAAGGTAACAGCATTACTGAACACGCAGTTTTTTCTGCAGCTCTGAACACAGATAATTTTGTTGCTGCTGGGTTATCTGTTGGAGAAATCAGTCAAAATATTGTACTATTTGTGCAGCTGCAGAAATGGGCTTTTGACCAATTTTGTCACATGACTAGGAGCGATACTGGTGAAAAATCATCAGCCAGATCAAGGTGAGAGAGGCTAGGTGCTAACCGAGCTAACTGAATGATCTAACTGCACCCCAAATTTGAGGTCATGGCTTTCAAAGAACTGCATTCTAGTTTAAGGAACTATGGGATGTTTGCTGTGAGTTAGTTTAAAAGCTTTAGTTTGAATAAAGGAGCCAGTGTGACAACAACAGAGGAAGAGGGGTTTATTTTTTCATATTTTAGAATCATAGAATAGTTTGGTTGGGAAAAGACAAAAGATGACAAAGGTTATCTAGTCCAACCCCCTCAATAAGCAGGGACATCTCCAACTAGAGCAGGTTGACTACTACAAAACTGAGAAGGTTTAGTATACTTTCAAATGGAGAAATTGATTTCTCAAATAGGTAATCACATATTTGGCACCACTGCACATAAGAGAACATATAGTAATACGTGTAAATGGTTATTTTCAGTAGAATCAGTTCTCTAATCTCATTCATGGTGTGGCCACACAAAGAGCTGTCCTGGAACAACAAGGGGAACTCCATAAAGACAGAGAAGGAGCTGTGAATTTGACACTGCCACTGAAAGAATATTCATAAAACAATACCCTGGGGTTATGTATTTTAACATAATAAACTCATTTTAGCTACCGTTCTGCTTGTCTAGTTCCTTTAAGGGAGCAGACAAATCAAAGCCTTCCTTTCCCCAGAAACTGGTTATCCTAAAACAGAGATCTGGTTCATACTCACTGAACAAAATACACCATAACAAAATGAAATAGCCCCTGCAACTTCAAAATATTATCTTTCACTAGGATATAATGGCACTTTTGAAAGCTGGAAACACAAGAAACTAGTAAAGGAGAGGAAGCCCCCATTTTGTAGTCAGGGCTCTGGGGCATGAAACAAGGTGGTGAGGAGAGAGCCTCAAAGTCCAGGAATCCCTTGAAATTGTGATAAGCACATAAAGAAAGTGTTTATGTACAACTTTACATTTCTAGCTCTGTGGCCAGATTAAATACCAATGATGTTGTATGTATTTTCTATTTAACCAGAAAATTTGCATTTTTTGTTTATTTTATTCAGATGGTGCAAATCAAAATGCTTTTCCAGATCTCTCTCCTCTGCTCTACGCTTAGAGAGGAATGACTATCAACTGCAGTAGCATCTTTGTTCAGGTTTTCAGCTGTTCATTAAAGAGTTCTTGGCAGAAAACGACCATGACAGGACACGTAGTATGACTCCCTCCCACCACCTCTGTTTGAAATGTGAATACAGGATGCAGAAGCAAATGTAAACGTGGTATATTTTGACATGGGAGAGGGGTCTTGGGGAGCATGATGCTGAAAGAATAGTAAACACTCAGTTGCTGGTAGTGTTATTAATCCTGCAGAATGGAGGGAGGTTGACTGTCTGCTGAATTACACAAGGGTGGGTGCAGGCAGAAAGAAAGGTAGGCATTCAGTAGTAAAAGGTGCCATTATTGTCAATATAATCCACTTAGGAATTGATGTTCCAATGACGATAATTGCCTTTCTAACTCACATTCACAGACATCACAATCCTTTCCAACATGTTAGTGTTATTTACCAAGTACATGGACTAAAGACCGAAAGAAGTAGCCTCAGCAGCTGCATTTCAGCTTAAACAGGTACTAGCTTTTGCTAGTGTTAGTTTCTTAGTTTGCTGTACAACTAAACAGCTCTCTAATCTATTTCTGACTAAGACCGGTGTTCTTGTACCACTGTCAACTGACTGCTATGCAAACCAAGGTACATAAACTTTCAGCAATGCACATTGTCTTGAGTTTGACTAAGTCAGATCTGTAAATACCAGTATTAAAAAACCAGAAAGTACGTTTTAACAGTCTTTAGAGAAATGAGTAAAAATCTGGGAATCTGAATTTAATTCTATGCTTTACAGTAGGCTTCCTGAAAGATTTCAATTAATCACATAGTTTTTCTGCACCTAATTTTCTTACCTACAAACCAGGAATGTTATCTAGTACCTACAATGCAGTAATATTGTGTAATTGATACATTAAATTCCCTTGAAGTAAAGAGACAGGATTGTTAGCATTTAAGTAATTATGGCTGCTGATGAAATAAAATTGTGTTTTAAAACAGTTTAATCCCCCAAGAGACTTTCCAGATGGAAGACACTGCTTCACAGTGGGACAGATTATTTGAGTTTTATTTCCTTGTTACTGAGTATTTTGTTTCCTCATATTGAGAATTATTTTCTCATCCACTTTAGTTCAAGTCTACCACTTTAACTATAGGGAAGTTGGCATGATTTTGCACTGAATGGACAAGGAAGAAACAAGTGGTGTATTTCATAAGCTCCATTCAAGAGAATACACCCTAACTCATCACTAACTGTCTGATCACAAGTTAGCTGTATTAACAGCAAATTATTCCTTCTGCTGCTTCTACTGTGTATAAGGTTTGGCCAAACCAGGAAATGTACTTTCAAATCACAACATAAACTCTGACTTAATAACCATCTGCTATATAAAGAATGCCCTTACCAATGTAGTTTTTTGACACTGCCACTTCTCTTATTTCAATGTGCACAGAACCTCTTGGAATTTGAACCACTTCCATATATCCTGTAAGACAAAGATAAATTTTATTTGCTGTTGTTTACTTTCATCAACTTTAAGTAATGAAACTAACCATTAATTAATTACTTACAACTAAAAGTTAGTATGAGATATGGGATTCAAATGTACTTGAACATTTTCTTTCATGTGATACAAAGGAAAACTCTTTAAACTTCATACAAAAATTTTTAACTGATAGCAAGAATTTATGTATTCAGGAATTCCTTTTTTTAAGTGCTAATAAAATATTTTCAACAGTGTATTTTAAGGAATCAACATTTAAAAGGGCCTTAGGATCATAGGATAATTCAATGGTACAGGACTTCGGTCAGCCATTTAGCTCAACTTCCTGCTACAAGCAGGGGCAGCTAATATATCAGACCAAGTTACTCAGAGCTTCATCCTGCTGGGTCATGAAAAACTCCAAAGACAGAAACTATACAACAGCAATGCCACGCTGGGAATGAAGGCAGCACTAATATTTGCTAAAGAGTCATCTACATGCATTGTGCAACAGAATGGACATCCATGTACATACCTCCTCTGGGCAATGAATCATTGAAGAAACCTTCAATGGCTTCACATGTACTCCCATCTCCTCCACAAACACGGCATCTATCTTCCTTAGCATCAGACCCCAAAATATTATCACAACCTACATGCTGAGAGCAGATAAAAACAATTCTTTTAACAGGATGATGGTCATGCACCACTATTTCTAAAGTTTCTCTGAAGTGTTTCTTTCAAGTTTGAGATATTCAGTTCTTCTTTTTATCTACTCTATTTTTGATAACCAATACTTTAAGTGGGTTCTCACTTGACAATGAAAGGAGATAAAAAAGGAGAAGAATTCACGTTTTGGGTTGTTATCAAATCTTGATTAATAAGAACCTTGCATTTCTACTGTGACTTCCAGTAAGGGATTTCACAGGGTTTGGCAAATAATATAATTATTATACTTATCAGTAAATGATTACTGATGTAGTTATTTGATACTAAAACATCTGCATGCCATCTATATTGCTTCTTTAAGGTAAACAGTTGCTGTGTGTTTCTTAAACATTTAGACAGCACAAGTAGTATTCTTAAGGCATTACAGCTTCATAGACCATATTTCCACATGCTGCAGGGGAAACCTGCAATTTTTAAAAGTCTGACTGTAAAGTGTAAATGACTTCACAGTAAGAATAAATGCAGAATGAAACATAGTGAAAGGCTGAACAGCATGCTGTAATAAATGAAAATAAATTAAAATAAATGAAAATAAAGACAGAACTTTTGGGGAAAAGAAAAAAAATTAGGATGAAATAAAAAGGTTGTAAACAGAATAAAGACTGCAGCTTGCCAGTATTTTTCCAGGATTCATACAAAGAAGAAGGTAGCTACAAAACTGTCTAGCTGTCTTTGTTTCCTGTCTAGCAGTATTATTTGCCATCTTGTAAACAGCTAGTACACACGTCATAAGGAAAGTTAAAATACTTTAAATAACTGACAAAATATTATTATTTTAACTATTTACATTTCGACTTGCTGATTCACCAAGATGACAGACACCCAACTTTCTTCATAGTTCATTCCCAACTTGAGATTATTTCCAATAGTTTACTAAAACATGGCAAAAGCTTTTGATCTCACTATGTCATTCAATAAACAACCTCTTCAGCCCTCCATTTAGCAAAGAACTTCAGCATTAAGTTAAGCTTTAGTTATGTTAGTGGTTTTGTTGAAATCAAATAATTTTTAGAGTCACCAGTACTTTTCAAATGTCTAGACCTAAGTACATAATTAAATGCTTTGCTAAACTGAGGAAGCAGTGGAATGTTAATAACCAAAAAATATGGCACAGAACCCCGATTCTACTGAAATTCTTCTTCTATATGAATCTTACAAGATAATCAGATTTTTGGTAAATGGCAAATAGTTACATAATTATACATTTTTTTCCTGGAACCAGAGAGCAATAGTGACGACTTTCTGTTTCAATTACATTAACAGCATGATTTTTTGCAACAGGATGAGCTAGATAAACAAATTAATATGTTCACATTTAGTGTTTTTCAGCCAGAGTGGAGTTCTAACTGAAATCGTGGAATAGGCCTTGGAAGAGAGAGATGAACCTTGTTCATCTCCTGTTGCCATTTCCATCAGCTCTTCAACAGAAACCATAAAGCAAGAAAAAAACAGATAAAATGGCAGATTCTACTAAAGTCTTTGAGAAGTTACTGAAATTCAAATTATTCGTCTATTTTATGCAATACCTTTTCTAATTTTTTGTCTCAATCTTACACTTTTATTAACAATTTGACCTGTCAACACTGCCTTTTATGTAATATACAAGTACCATAACTAAATATAGGTGACAGGAGACACAACAAAGTAATCCATAAGTACTTTATAAAACATTTGTAACCTTGCATTCTCCATTGATACAGATATCCAGTGAATCAGCATTGCACTGAGTCCCATCTATTACTGCAGGAGCACGTTCAGTGTAAAAATTATACCCTTCAGCCAAGCAGTTTAATGCACACGGTTTAACCCCACCTGGACAACAAAAACAAATGAAAGGAAAAAAAAATTAACAGAAACCTTGAAAAGTTAAGATTTAGTTAAAAACATTATACATAAACAGATCTGAAATTTACAATCTCATACCTGACATATATGACATATACAGTTTATTTAACTTCCCCATTATGATTTCTCTATTTGACTGTTCTTTTTTGCAAAAAATAGTATTTCACATAGTAAGATATGACAAGGCTGGCTGGCTCCATAATGATGCCATTATGCTAGCACAATCCTAATGTTTATTGAACAGTTTAAGACAACAAGGATACCACTTCACTATTTGAAAAGCAAGAATAGCAAGAGAATGTAGTGCTAGAAGTATATCCAAACCAAGATCAGAATATTTGAATTGAGAATTCAGTCTTATTGGATTACACTACAGATCAGATCACATGATCATGATGACCTTTCCTAGGCTTTTAATCTAAAAAACTGTTTGTAAAACCATTTAAGCTAAAAATCGTTGGTAAAACCATTCAGGTCAATAAAGTATTAAAAACACAAGTTATACCCTCCAGCTTTAGAACTGGAAAATAATTTATTAAATTATATTATTATAAATAATGCAATTATTGAAGTGGTCTTTAGAGACTCCTATAAATGCTTTTATATCTTTCTCATTTTTGTAATATTCTGACTTTAGGAAAGGCAAACTTACTGAGAGGTTACTAAACTCATCACTGTGGCATAAGAGGCACTTGCAGATCACCCATGGAATCTCTAATTCTATTACAACTGCAGGTGGAGAAGGCCTCCATATTTTTAAAGTGGAGTTTCTACAATGATGCTGACTCCCCTTCACACCAAACCAAAATCTACTAGAATAAAGAAATGTTGCTCTTCAATAACGTTTTCAGCAACTGACAAAAGTACAAGTTCAAAAATCTTAGCTCACGCTATTTTAATCAAAACATTGTATTTACAAACATAAATCTCTGTACAACTTTTATATAATTTTGAAGTCTTCACATATGATAATGTTTTTGCAATGCTAACCATTACCTCCAGTGTAGGGTTTCCAGTTATAATACTTTCCCCGGAAAGGCATATTGTCAAAATCCGCACATTGCTTCTCTCTAAAATCACGAGCCCCTGAAGGACACGGCTAAAAAATTACACAAAATAGTTAATTTATTCCAAATATAAACATGAAAGGAAATGCTTAGATGCTTATACTGCAAACACAATCATACAAGAGATTAGAAGGTGGTTTCCTGTTTTGTCTTGTGGCTCTGATTCTGAAATTTGCTTTATTACTTTACAGTTGAAGTGTCTATTTGCAATCTTAGGCTGGCATGAAATAGCTGAAGTAATTTAAAGAAAAGTAAGTGTTACATAACAGTTTCCATAAAACTGGAAAATCAGAATCCTGTCAAACTATGTGTCATAATCAATCCATCAGCTACCTTCTTATAAACACATTAAAAACAGCTGGGAAAAAAATTTGGTAGGAGCTGTAGGTTCAATTATACTGTACTAGGCAGTTGTACTGAGACACGTTATTAAGACATCAAGAAAAAAAAATAAAGCATTTTCTAGAGAACTATATCATTCCTGCTTACATGTAGCCTTGACAAAAGTATTGTTTTAAGGCTGAGAATGAGAATAGATAGCATGTCTGGCTCTGATTACCAGCCTCCATGTGTCAAGAAATAAAAACTTTCATTTAATTTTTCATTGCTTTGCATTAACAATTACAAAACCAGAGAGTACCTTTTTTACTGGAAATGAGGGTAGATTGAAGTAAAATTAATCTTGGAAAGAATTACAGGAGAAACAGAATTCTTTGCTATTTATAACATTTTTCATCAGCAAATTCAAAGTAATCTTGAATATACCCCCAGCATATTAAACATTGTTATCAATGTTAAGTACCTGCTGAAATTGCAAGCTTCATCAGAAAGTATTTAAAATACAGATTAAAATCTTATTAAGAGTGGAAAAGGATTTTTTCGACAGACATCAGAGGTGTTAATAAATATTACTACTTTATGAGCAATGGAAGAGTCCATTTTATGGCATTTTACTTGTCTTCCTGTGTACCTAAGCCAGTTAGCACTTCCCAGGAATCTGAAATGTGTTCAAGTGAAAGGGACTCTATAAACATGGATGCTAAGAATGTATTGCACAATGCAAATATAAACATAACAATTATGATTCTCATTATATATTAATCAAGATCTCATGATAGCCAGTCCATTGCCATATGATTCAGGAACTTTAATTTTTTTCTCTGATTCTGAAGCTGTAGCAATATAAATTATAATGGTGGACATTAGACAGTATTTATATTTTAAATTTTCTCTATTACTCTATTACTTCCTTTGAATTAAAAATACATTTTTAAATACAATGCATTAACTGGTAAGAACAGAGAATGCAACTATTTTGATTCAATAATCCTTCAGATGATAACGATAAGAATTCAAAATAACTACATGAATTTTAACTGCATACAGTTTTTAAAAATTGAATTTTAGGATGTTCTTAATAGTAAGCCAAACCAAATTTGCCTCTTTGCATCACATTCTCCAAGCAGTAGAAGGCCCAGTCTTGGCACCCCTCAAGGCTAGGGTCTGAATCTCTCCAATACTGGTCACTACACACTTCTTCAGTCCCACTTGCTCAGCTCCTAATCTACACAACTGGTATTTTAATTGCACTGAATTCTCCTTACAAGTTAAATAAATCACCTCCATAATGAAACCCTGTGTCTAAATATTTATACTAGGACAAAATAATAAAACATGAAAATGAGTAAAGAAGGATCAAGATTTTCTTTTTTATACTCTAAAAAAAATTCTCACTATCTGGTCTTTGAGATGTAGTCTTCCTGCCTAATTTTCCTATCATTTTTTAGTATCTTACCAATATCTGACAGGAGGTAAAGCTAAAGGCTACAATCTCAAGAAATGCATTCGAAACTGTGCTTGACAGATCTGGTTGCACTCTATGACACAGTA
>QWTY01010661.1:0-15612 GCA_008033365.1 Pseudorectes ferrugineus | reverse complement strand
CCAATCACCCTGAGAGGTGAGTGGCCAAAGGACCAATTACCTTATGCCATTCAACACACTTCTCACAAACTAACATATAAAAACCCATCCAAATGTTACTAAAGAGCTTCCATTTCTTCCTGGACTTGGACTCTGTGTCTTTATTTTTCTCCGTCCCCACTACAATAGCGACACCCCTTAGGCAGGAGAAAGGGATTTTGCAATGAGGAGGGGCTGACAGGGCAGCAGTGTTACTGAAAAGACCAGAAATCATAGAAAGCCATGAACTGAGGTACAGCTCCACAGCAAGCTGTTGCCACAGCAAGTAGCAGCTATGATTTCTGGATGAAGATGGGGACGAGACGACTGAGAGCCAAAAAATTTAATTGTTCTGGTGGTTTGGGGATGATGCAGTCTGGCTTCGAGGGCAAGACTCTAGAGAAGACCAATAAATGATTTAGAAAACTCAAGGGATTAGATTTAGAGATTCAGGCTTCTTGGTTTTTTTTTTTCTCAAAGCAGAAAAGAGCAGGGACAGAACTCAGCAGCAGATCAGAGTGCAAACAAGATTCTACTGAGAGAAAGACAGAGGAAAAGGCAATTTAATTTGCAGTAAAAATCAGCAGCCCAGTTGGTGGTGAAGTTTTTGAATTAAGGAGAAAACAGCAGTGAGACAAAACATTTGGGAAACTCTTTAGTAGAGTTTTTTTACAAGTTTGACAAATCACCAAGAGCACTCTGTCTTGGCACCACTCAGCAGAAGAAAACATGGCAGGGGATGCCCTGACAAGTCTTCCAGCCCTACCCAAGCTTTAATAAATGGATGATCAATATCATTTTTCATATAGCCCATAAACAAAAGAATTACTGTTACATACCTAATAAAATGGCCCAGTATTCCCAAGGATTGAGGAACAGGATTTTTACTCCAAACCAAGCTCAAACACAGTCCTTGAAATTCCACATAAAGAAAGGCAGATGGCATTCTCTCTCTGCCTGGTATGTTGCTAGCATTTCTACCTTTTATGCCTCCTAGGAAAACAAGTCACAAAGTGTTGTATGCAAGAAAAGCACTATGAAAGTCAGCTGTGGAAAAATGTCAGCCAATGGCTCATCCTTAGTACCTGCCAGTGTAGGCAAGGTTGTCTACAGCTGAATATTCTGCTAGAACATGACAGGGTATGACATTAAAACTAAATAGCCATACCCTGAATAGCTTTCCCTGTAGCTGATTTTGACATTTGAAGGACCAAGCAGTTTCACACCTTTTAAGAGTACCTTCCTGGCATTTTAGAAGTTTCCACACTGACATTTTGTGTGAAGAAAGAAAACTAATGAGGCTAAAAGGCTTTGAAGTACAGGAGGGAGAAAGGCTCCAACAGGCAAAACAAGCTAGTTTTGGTGCTCTCTGCCATTTAAAAAAAAAATCAGTGGATTTTGTTTCTATTGCTACAACTAAGCAGGTTAAGAAGTGGCAATGACATAGCTAAGTGTCTTAAATACAGCTCAGTTCTGGTGCTTCAGAGCAGAGAACTTTGAAATAGCTGATATCAATTTCAGTAGATCACTAGGACAGCATGCTCATTGCACAATCTAATTTTTTCCCACCATGGAGCACATATTTAGTTGGGTTTGGTTTTTTTTTCTTTCAGCACAGAAGATGTAGGGGCAGCTCTACTTTTAAAGCATTAGCTTAACTCCTGGTTCAAGCTGCTCCTAACATTTGATCTAGCTTTGCAAATTTTGCCTGAGATTCCAAAAAGTGACAGTGCCTGACCTTAACAAAACATCTTTCTCACTAAGCTTTTAATCTCATCATGCACTTAGCCAAATAAACCGCTATTTTATTTAGCTGTTTGAGCCAAATTAAATAGAGGAAAACTGATATAACAAGCTAAGAATGTGCTTACTGGAAGCCCTGGTTAACTGGAAAGTATCTTTTTGTAGCTGCTTTGTGCAAGAGTCATCAAAATAATTGCACTATTTTAGCAAAAGCCAAACAAGGAGCAGAGACTATTACTAGAATACCCTGGCTAGTTTTCAGCTCTGTGGTGATGGCAGCAATTGTCCTTCCCCACTGAATTATTACCTTCAGAAAACTACTTGGCAATAATCAGAGAATGGCCATAGAAGGGGTGCTTCAGCGATAAACACCACAAGGTTTACAAACAAAAAGAAAGAATTTCATTAACCTAACCAGCATATTGGAAAAACAGATTGAAAAAACCAACCCAGAAAAAGCCCCATAAGTCATCAACAAGCTTTCAGGCTGTTACATGTTACAAACCTGAGGCAGAGTTTCCGGACCTGAAAGAAAGTTTCTCTTCCCTGTGCCACCCACCCAAACCCATATTGCTTTGCTGTGGTAACAGCGTGGGTTTAGTTACATCAAGTGATCTAAGCCTCCTGCTATCATCTTGATTCAACAGAGCTTGCAGGAAGTTCATCCAAATAGAGATTTTAATCTGGTTTTGCATTTGGATTTTCAGTATTATCTGGAAGCTGCATTTCTACAGCTGGCAATGCAACTTGTCGGGCTTGCTCCCCCAAAATACATTTTGCAAATATTGAATAAAACTGAAGTATTTGGGGATTATCTTGATGAATCTTCAGCAACCCAGCAGAACTGCTCCTCCCAGTCCCACCTTGCCTGTTCCTGGACCTGTAGATCTCAGCTGCTGCCCAACCATGGCACTTGGATGAGAAGGAGGGAGGGAGATTTCTGCAACATCCTGACCATACCTGGATTTCCACCCCCCTACTCACACCTACCTCCTGTTCTTGCCTGAGTGAGTGGAAAACCCTCCAAAATGAAAAATTTGTTCTGCTCTTTTTTTTTTTTTTAATAATGAAAAAAAAAATAATTTCATTTCCAGGGGAAATTCTTTGATGTTGTCTTTGATGTTCCAGCTCAGAACTAAGTTTATTGAATACTTTCCAGTGAATGGAAATACCCAACCTGTGAATAGTTCTACCCAGTAAGCACTGAAATACTATGGCTTACACTTTGGTGTGTTCCTCTAGAACTTCTTTAAAGGTGTTCAACTGTGTCATGTCATTCCTTAATCAAAAAAATGAACAAAAAAAATATAATTGTTCAATTTTTCAAGGATGCCAAATACAGAAAGCTTAAATTATTTAACAGAATGTATTAAAATAGGAAAAGGTCACTTACGGGGAGTGATTAAAATCATTGTTAGTCATTATTACCACCAAAACTGTAGAATTGTGAAAGAGAAATACAAATGTCTTGTTTATTGATGTCATGGTTTATATCTTAATTTTGAATGATCTGCTCACTGAACTGAAGGGAAAAAAGTATTCTCTCTCTGAATCTTTCCAATAAGCCATTACTAATGTGTTTATTTGGCACTTCAATATATTTGGGTCTAAGTGACAAGGTCATGGCTTTCATCAGTTTAGCAACCTGGCATATTCAATAACTTCAGCAGCTAACAAAGATGTAAAATATTGAAGCTACATTGGGGAAGGCTGCAAGCAATTTCAGTCAAATTCCAGTTTGATGGTTTATTAAGTCTCTATAGCATTAAATAACATGCCAATGTAAAAAAGTAGAATGGCCTCGAGTACAGAGAGGGCAAGAGTCCAAACCTTGTGCTCAGCTCAATCTCTGTTCCACTACCCCAGCCAAAAAACATGGCCATTGCAGTCCATCCACACTGAGTGTGTGGGCTGAGTTCACTCTTGAAAGGGAAGAGGGAAAAGCAACTCAGCTTCTCTTATCTGGGTTCTGCATGCTTCAAACATGGTTTTTCATTAAAAACCCATCTCTTTGGCCTCAGTTTAATCTCCTCAACCCAAGAACAAAATGCCATGCCATTACACTGAAAGGCATTCAATCATATTTATTCACTCTTTAAACAAATTTACAGATCAAGTAACTGCAATGAAGAAAAAAATGAAATTATAGCAAAATTTGGATAATTTCAAACTAAAAAACCTCTTACCTTAAAAAAAACATGTTAAAGGTGAAAGTATATTCAGACACTTGCTTTACATGCTGAAACACACGCTCAAGAAATGAATCCATGAGGAAGTGTGCCAACTACTGTTATTCAAAACCTTTCTATATAGTGATCTAAACCATCCTTTGCATTTAAATTTTCGTTTTGGCCTAACACCTTCCATCCATTTTTTTTTCCACTCCTCTGGCTTTATGGATTTGTATGGGGTTTTTTGTTGGTTTGTTTTTTCAAAAAGAAAATAAATTTTGGTTTTGTCATAGACACCAGCATAAAAGTCAAAAGAATTTAGAGGTAAGTACTGATTTTGCTAGATTGTTATGCTGAAAGCTACAAAACTTTACATTACACTGTTATGCTTACTTATCTTGAAATCATACATTTCTGTTTGTCTAGTGGTCTGTATTGAGCAACATTCTAGATGAGGTAGACTGAAGGAATATTTATCATTATAATGACATAAATGTTGCAGGGCAGAGGGAATGAATTTGGCAAGGAATGTAATTACTCTTTCCCTCATGCTATTCCTTAATCTCTGGAATTTCAGATAGTGCTACTAGCTGACTTTGTATAACCTGAGTTTTATCTCACTGAAATCCCTGAGGCTTTATTTTCATTTTGTCTCATTTATTAATTTTTATAATGTTGGGGTTTTTTTAGTCCGATTGGAGGTAAAAGGCATATGCTAATAGGGCATCTGCTAGTTCTGCAACATTTCTCCTCCCCTTTCTAGCACTAACAAAAGGTGGATAAGAGACATGGAAAAAACAGTATTTGAGAGGCTCAGTGGAGAATGGGGAAAGAATTGGATTTATTGATAAGGAGGGAATACATAAGTGCATAAAGGATGCGCATTTGTAGCTAAAAAGCACGTGGCACTTGTTCTACTTCTTGCAGAACAATATGTTCTAAAAATATAGCATTTAGTTTCACTTTTTTGACTGAATAGAGTTTGAAGACAGGGATGAACTTTAAAAGGTTAGCGGCTATAAAGTTTGCTCCTAGAAAACTTACCAGGAGATCTCTTCCCAGTCTGCTAAGACTGCCTATGTCCATGATTCACGTCTGCACTTATCTGGAAGAAGCAAATCCCTGAGCACTAACCATAAAGGGCTTCCATGGATCCTTTTCTCCCCATTACATAACGTTCCTCCTCCAGCACAATCAAGGTACCACTGTAACCACCCTTGCTGCACAGGGCAGAAACTAATGCTCAGAATGCAGAGCAGGAAAATGTCACAGTTGTGCCAGGAAACACCTGCTGAGCTTTGCTGGGTAAAGACCCCTCAAAACAAAACCCTCAAAGAATGAACAAAACAATGACAAAAAGACCTGTCAAACAGTTGCAGTACAATATAGAAGAAAACTTTTTAAAAAAGTCAAATCAGCACCTTGTTTTATATTGCTAAGTCCTAG
Organism: Pseudorectes ferrugineus; assembly: GCA_008033365.1. NCBI lineage: Eukaryota > Metazoa > Chordata > Aves > Passeriformes > Pseudorectes > Pseudorectes ferrugineus. Next base: position 10,234 of record QWTY01010661.1, on the reverse strand, counting down.
AGGGGAAGCTCAAATCAGAGTCTCATCACTATAGAAAGAATAAAACTCATCCCTTAGAAAACAGGTCAAGGTTGTCATCCCCTCTTCCCCAAATCCATCAGCTTGGCAGTAAGGATGGGTCTTGAAGCCTTTGAATTAGTTGGGTTTCAGTGGTTTTACATTTGCTAATCAGTTTGACCACAGCTCCTTAGACTCATGCATCCATCCTGGTATTTTTGCTGGACAGACTCAGGACTATTTAGCTGCTAAAAATCAGGTGTCTTCAGGCCAATATGGCCAAAGTAGAATCACACTCTGGTGAGACTCAATACAGTTACCTGCTACTGCACAGAACAAGTAAAAAATTCTATTTCTCATTTTAAACAAAGTACAATTAACCCAAGAAGTCCATGAAGGGAAGGCATCTGAGGACAGGCAATTGACAGGATAACAAAACTAAGCCTTTTCAACGAATATTCTGAACACCAGCTAGAAAGCAGAGAGGTTTTTCATACACATTTTCAAAGAAAAAAATACCCTCTTTGGTGGGATTTGAGCAGGCCCCAGCTGATGCACAGAAGCACAAGAAGCTCAGTCCATAAGGGCCCTCCAGAGAAGTGCCCAACCCAGGCACACACACAAAGGGTTATCCAGAAACAGTCCATGCTCTGCCATCCCACCTGGCAGCAGCTCCACGTGGTAGCACTAATGACCCATCTACTGTAAACCAGCCTCATCTCACCTACTGCAAATAGAGACAAATACTTCAGAGAAGTCACAGTGCTTGCTCCAAAAAAATCCCTGACAGTCTGGTGTGAGGCACAAACACAAGTGCAAGTGACAAGTAACAGGGCAGAGCTGGCTGAAGCCAGGACAGGGATTCCACAATGCAGTCACATGGAATTATGTACATGCTCATCTTGACTGAACTCAGATGAGTATTTCTGGCAGAGATGGAAGAACAGCCACTGTTAGTGATGCATCTTCAGTGCACCAGAGAAGGACTCAGTGAGGTCAGAGCCGGCCAATGTCTCACAGGCCTCTTCACATCTACAGTCACCTGAGGTATGGGAGCAGGAATCAGCTTCCTTCCTCTTTCACTGATAAAGCAGAGTCCTGTTTTCTTTTTCAGGATTACTGCTCTCTGAAGTTTCTGTTAAAATTAAAGAATTAATTTCTTCTTCTATAATTAACCTGTCATAAGCATTCATGGGATCGTCCTTTGCAGAGCTCTGAAAGAGAGGAACAACATTTTTAACAGTATTTCCTCATGGTGAGTGTTGCTTTTTCGAACCAATAAGACAGACCCCTGTTCCACAACATATACCCTGTATTATGGTGAAAAGCCAAGGTAGCTGGGCAACAAATTGTGCTTTTCAGAGCCATGGCTTAGGCCTGGCTGACAGAAGAGATGTCCTCTGGAGACGAGGAACTGAAAGTTGGTCCCCACCTTGAAGGGTGCTTCCAGCCAATGGGTGAAGCTCAGGCAGGAGGATGGAGAAATGAGCATGTACACACTTTGTAGAGTTTTCACTGAGCACACAGAGAAAATTACTTGGGGCAGTAACAAAGTGCTTGTGAAAGCACAACAAAGTGTAACAGCCACCACAGTTATGACCCTCATGGCCAAGAGTCCCATCTTGGAGAACAACATTCACCATCGCATGTCAAGGTTTGAATTAGGGCTTGTCAGTGTACTTCCCTTAGGATTTTTATAAAGGGCTACTGAGAGAGATTTATTTAGAAATAAGTTTCCATAATGGGTATTATGTTTATTTTCCTCAAAATAAGGCACCACTCCAAGACTTTCATCAATCAAAGCCTGAAACAACTATAGCTGGTTTTATTATTTTGCCAACAAGAAGCTAAATGTCTGATTTACTTATTAGCTAACAGATTATGATACATGTGAGAGTGCTAAATATGTAAGTTTCTGGAAGTCAAACACAAATATCTTCATTAAGCATCATAAATATGATTAAGTAGCAGAAAAAGACATGAATGTTCAGCAGAAGTCACTTAATGGAGTTGCAAAAACAAACAAACAAAAATCCTCAAACGAGAACCCACACAGCAAAAGAATCATGACAATCAGAAAACTGCCACCCAAAAAACCCCAACTTGAAACAAATTTAAGGGACTAGCAGTCTGGAGTAACAGAAGAATGCAATTCTACTAATCTAACTAGAAAAGCATATACAGTTTGAGCTAAGTTTTGGGTAATTGTTTCTGAACAATTCCTGGTATTGTAAATACTTAATCTTCGTACGATATACTTACTTATATACAGTTAGTTATAAGACAGACATAGGAAAAAGAAAACTGCAAGCCTAGAGATCCCAGTTCAATAGATTTGTTGGCCCAACAGCTTCTTACTAACCTGGGAATCCTCATTCTGCTCTCCAAACATGCGCTTAAGAATTTCTCTAGGGTCCGGAACTGGTGGAAGAATTAATATCTTCAGCCTTCATAAAGTTAAAAAGAAAACATTTAGATGAAAGATATATTAATTTAAAAATCAACATGTCAAAATCATGTTTGGGTACAGTCAAGAAAATTTGTGGAGTCAGCTTTGTCATCACTGGCCAGCCTTCATCCCCTGTGCAACTGTACCCATTTCTTATTTTTACTCCCCAAAACAAAAGAAAAGGGGAACATTGACACAGACAGATTCTGAATAACTTTCACTCTTGACAAAGACAGCAGCAAATGTAGGGAGATCATTAATTACCTTTTTAGATAAACTAGTAGAATTATTGTAGATACTGCTACTATTAACGGAATAGTAATTATTAGAACAAAATAGATCGTAGAGTCCCTCTTCTCACCTGGAAAACAGAAATTGTAGAAACAGGGATGTTTTGAGAGGCTTTTTAGGAATAATGACAACAAATTAGTTAATTCTCCAATTTGTTCATAGACTCAGTGCTTTTTCAAGTACATTAGCACTTTTGTAGGCAAGGACGGGCCGTCTTTCAAAAATGGGATTATAATGTAGATGTATTTGGCAAGAAAATGCAAATGAGGAAGACTCAGGGCTGAAAAACTGGCTACACTGGACATTGCACAGCTGCACAAATGGCACCACCATCAACATATACAGCAGTACAGGCTGGGGCTGGTGGTGCTGCTGAAGGACTAGAGCTCTTCTGCCCTCTTTTCACTCAAAATTAAATAGATACATAAGAAGATGATCTTTGACTCCCATTTATTTAGCAGACAGAAAGGTATTAAATGCCTTACAGATGAAGAGTAAAGTGCAACACAATGCAGGGGCAAGTGATCTCACCAATGCTCTTTTCTTCACTCCAGTCACTATGGAAATCACTGTTGTAACACTCGGGCTTTGGTTTTGCTCTCACTTTGAAGGTGTACTTGCTATTAGCATCAATGCCAGCAATTGACACAGAATTCATTTCAGACTAAGGTAAAAAAGAAAAGGTAATTTGCTTTGTTCAATTACCAACATATTCTCAGTCACAAGCCTATTTACACTGTGCAGCTAATGTATTCTGAATGTTTTGATGGAAGACCTTTTTATGACTATTATACCTCATTAAAAATAGGACAGAGTGGCATTTAACAAGCACAGAGTGCCTAAATGCACATTCCAAAGCTAAGGTTTAATCTCATTTCACTGCTACATCTATCATGCAGCATTTGGCATCAATAATTAAACTAAGACTTAGCATTTGGAACAGTGCCTTTTTTTAATCTTTTTTTTTTTTTTCCTGCTTCTGAGAAACATCTGTGATTTACACTGCCTTCCCTTCTTGTCAGGGCAGCATAACTTTCACCACACCAAAGCGTTCTGTGATGCCTCTACAGATAAGAGCATGCACTAGATAGGATCGAACTGCACTTATTTTTTATCCAAAATGCCAGTTTCCTGGGGAACGTTGATAGCATTTGAGTTTGGGGTAGAATAAACAACGAAACATGCTCCACAGGAGAAGACTGCCACTCACTTTGAAATTTATCATGCTGTTTTTACCGTTCTGATCAAACAGTACACTCAGTTTGGCTATGGACACACAGCATGAGTCCATCCAGACACCGAACTCAATGCTTTTTATATGCACACTAAAATCAGTGCATCTAAGAGTGCACACCTCATTCTTCCCCTCCATCTTCAGTCTTTATCCCCTTGCTTTTCTGTATGAGGTTCTCTGTTCTTGTGTGCACTAGCAGTTGATTTTTCTTTAGGGCAATTGGGTCACACCATCCAAGACCAAAGCTGCCACACGACCACACAGACCAGCAGGAAAACCCAACACCAAGACACCAGAGCCCACACGCCTGAGAAGCAAACAGGCACCATCTCCTGATAGTTTAGTAAATCCTTCTTTATCAGACTGTTCTTACACACTAACAAATTGCCCTAACAAATGATGGGAAGGATTCATAAGACTTGCATGAATTTTGATGTACAGCTTTTACTAATATAAACCTACTGTACGAGAGAAAAATCCTACATTCACACAGCACTTCCAGCTCTGGCACCCGACCCGTTCACATGCAACACATGCAACTGCTCATTTTCAACAGCAAGTATTACAAAAGATTCATATAAAAGAAAAAAAACAGTAATGAAAACTTACTGGAATGATCTGACCAATGTCCAAATCACCATTGCAACATTTAACTTCATAATGTAAACAACTTTTTGGAAAAGTTTCTGATTCACTCCATTTTACATCAATTTTATCATTAGTCTTTGACAATGTCAATTGTCTTGGTATAGCAGGTTTTACTGAAATGCAAAATGGAATAATTAGTTCAAAAGTCTATTTTACCGCTTACAAAAATTGTTCAGTCCTGTATTGCAGAATATTACACTTACACCAGTTTAAGAAGAGAAAGAGGAAAAAGTTGGCACCCGAAAGTCAAAAAAGAGTAAATCCAACTAAAGAATAAGAGTAGAACTGAATGGAAAACTACCCCTCCTCCCCAGATACCCACCCCACAGAAAACAAACTCTTGTCTATATAATTTCAAATCAAAGGTCAATAGAAGAAGGGAGCATCTAATCACATTGTTTCATCCATACTTTATGAGGTGAAAGTTTCTCAAACACAACAATATACTACCAAACTTCTTATTTTAATTATATTTTTATGATGTGGTGTTAAACTTACCAAGGGTGGTAGGATTTTTACTTGCACACACAGGCCTAATTTCTTCAGAATCATCTCTAATCAAAATACTTATAGAAGGGTAAGTACTGGTGACTTTTGGGAAGGTAAGATTGAAAATGCATTCAAAGATTCCTTGGTCTACAGAAGAGTTGCCACACTTCTTAGGGTTTTTCAAGCCATCAAACCTAGAGGAATAAAATTATTTTTGTAAACTTCAGAAGAAAAGGACAGCAAGGGGAAGGCTTGTTTTTAAATGTGTATTACAAATTCTAAAGACTGATCTTGCATTAAAGCTATGCTATAGCATATAAAAAAATAAAGCTAAGCAAAGTAAGAAGCCTCTAATTTATCTCAAACTTTAGAAAGAGTATTGTTTTTGTGAAGAGTGCCAGGGAGCAGAAAGAGAGGCAGGTTTGTTTTATATCAAAGAGAACAACTGCTCTCAGCTTTGGTTCACATTTTCCACATGGGAGAACAATTTCAAGGAATAAAGAATATTTAGAAAACAAACTAATTTGGACCACTTCTTGTCAACAGAATTTCACCTCTGTGATAGAATGAGCTGATCAATCTCCATTAGCTCTGCCTCAAGTATTGCAGCTCTTGAGACAGTTGAGTTGCACATATTTACCTGATTTGCTTTTCAAAATGTCAGTATTCCTTTCCAATAATAGAGAAGTTAGGAAGACAAACTTCTTCCTTGCTTCTCTTTGTTGCCCAAGCCTCAACGAAAATATACCAGTAGCCTTTCCTCCCAAGAAAAACAAACCAAGAAAACCCACCTCACCAGCATTGTGGAAAATACATCTTTCAGTCTAAAACTGAAGTGTTTTCTTAGGTTTTGGCTTTAAAATCTAAAAATTATTATTCTTTCAAAGCAGCATGAATTAAAACACTTTGCGGTCACTGCAGTTACATCTTCCATTAAAATTAAGGGCAGGTTGAAGATATAAAGCTCAAATCTAAAGCATTATTCCAGTAAGTATCCCTATACCCAGAAATTCAGATCTTCAGCCCTGCATTGGTCCCGTTCTTGAAACAAAAGAAAAAATTTGAGTAGCAGTTCAGACAGGGAACAAACAGTCCCCCCACATTTAACTAAAGCAGCAAGTTTTCTGCTGTTTGCTGCCCAAATGCCCTGAATTGAACTGCTGGCCTGCAGGATGGCCACTGGAGAAGAAGAGCAAAAAGTTTATGTAGTTAGCTCAAATAAGACAGAAAGCTGATTTAAAACTACAACATGGGGCTTTCACAAAGAAAACTTCACTATTTCTACAGAAGCTAATGCAATCTGGCATTTCACAAGCCCCATCAAGGTGCAGAAGTATGCATAAATTAGCATGTACAGCTATCAATGCCAAGAGCTGGCTCACACAAGTCTGTTCCTTTGGAACAAGACACCATTTATGGCAGTCCACTGGCCAGCGGGGATGATGATGATGATAAAAAGATGTTCTTCATAACTTTAAAGGTGAATCAGTTATTTAGGACATTGAAGATGCAAACAAAAGTACTACTAAGAGTTATTAATGCTTTCATATCATTTCCCAATGGTTTATGAACTAACACATACACTAGTGAGTGATTGTAACTTAAACAGCCCATTTTGTTGGACTGCAAAGAAAGCAATTAATACATTGGTCTAGCTTAGTTCTTAATTATTCCCTCTTTGAATCAAGTGCCCAATTAGAAAAATATAGAAAGCAATAGCAGCTATGTTAATATGGGCTACAGAAGCAGACACAAAATAGTTATATCAACTTCCCAAAAAGTCTTGGCCACAGCAGCTTCTGGCCCCTTCAGTGGCGAAGTTTTCTGTTGGATGGGACTGAGCAGTAACTTGGACACAATGCCCTAGGAACTTTCAAAGCAACAGGAGGCAGACAAATTTAATGTCTCAGGTAAAAACTAAAGATTAGCCCTGAAGCACTTAAGAGCTGGGAATACAAATCTCCTACAAACCAGTAGAACAAGGTGTAGTTGGTGTCACTGCTTGCATTCTCCCCAGGACGCCAGGTACAAGCCATATACTCCAAATTGTGCCAAACACAGCTCAAGTCAACAGCAGCAGTACCTGGAATACCTGCAAGGCAAGTTGCAAAGGTTCTCTAAGATTTATTTTGTCCAAGTCTTCTCCTCTGTTTCCAGAGTAAAACATTTTGTTTTACATAACTGAAACTGGAAGGCAGAAATGGGTTGGTTACCTCTCAGACTACACTGCCTGTTCAGCACAACAATTTATGAGTTCCAGCTGTTTAGAGCTTGCAGTGGCTGAAATCTCAGCAGAGTAACTTCTAGAGGCAAGCCAATCGCAACAGCAAATCCCAGCGTTCACCATGGCTGAATTGCTACTTAAGAGTTACCAGATGCTAAGGACAAGGCATCGAGTCAGGAAAATATTTATTTCTATTAATCTGCAGATATGTTAAAAATAAGTCAAAGTAGCTGGTAATTACTGGGAAACCTATAACAAAGCTAAATGCTACTACAGCCATCAATGTTAACCATAATTAAAGGCTGACTGTTTTTATCTTCTCCAGATACAATATTAGTTGCTTAGTATTCTGAATATGGAAATACCTTTGAGCTTTAAATTTTAATTTAAATTGACAAAAGAAACACCAGGTAAGTTGACTTTCTAATTGAGACCCATGTATCTTTAGATATTAAAATTCAACATTTGGAAACCCAAATCACATAAATACAAATGAGTACGTAGCAATTACGAATAGGTCAATGGATTGCCCAGGTAGCGCAATTATGGAATAAAGTCTTTCATATTCAATCTTGCATTTCTGTATGAGTTCTTTACACTGTATTACCATATTACATTGTATTGGATACTTTTTCCCTGTAACAAGTAGCAACATCTCCATGAACTAAAAACTAAGCGCCTGTTAAATGCCGATCTACTTTGAATGTCCGAGCTTGCATTCTCCCTGAAGCAGCAACTAAGAGTATAGGGAAATGAAACTAGTTTTCCTATTCCAAGAGGTATATAAAAATATTTCATCTGCAAACAGGCTTTTAAAAGCCCCAGCCTGTTTAGTACATGCTGTCCTAATGATCTGCTTCCCTGATTTTCCAGAACCCTTCTGGCAGACACACACAGGCTTGATAAGGTCTCTGATTCTCCCAACCACATGTGGTTTTCGTCCACATCACGTCATGCTCCTGGGATAAGATAGACTTTTAGGCAAGAGGCTCATTTCCTTGCTGTACATCCTAACTTCAAGCATTCAGCAAAATACATTATTCCTCAAAGTCTGCTTCCTAACAATTTTGCTGTGGACCCCTTACTTCTGCATGCCAAGAAACAAAAAAATACTTTTTCTGTATTCATTTTGCTATGTCTTGTAGACCCCGCTCATCTCTTTTGAAAAAGACAGAACCCTATTACAATTATTTAAGTAATTTATTCAACAAGTTGTTATATTTGCTAGATTCCTCCCTCCTACACGGACAATTGTAGGGTTATTTTAGGGACTTCTGTTTATACAGAAAAATCATACAAAATAAACTGACTTAGATGTTAGCCATGAAGGCAGCAGGCTTAATGGAGTCTAAGCTATCTCTTATCCCACAACCACCACACAGCAGGAAGAAGAGAAATAACAGGAACCATACTACTATTTTGGAAGGGCACTTCAATTTTACAAGCTTGCCCAGAAGACTTTAAGCATCCGACGACCCCAGTTGTGTTTAAATGTGGTATAATCATTCTGTTTAACCTCTATCAATCAAACCAGACCTTGCATCTGGTATTTGTCTATGATGTATTTTATGATTTCTTGTTAAAAGAGCAGAGAAAAAGCCATGTCTCCTCAAGCCAAGATGGGTCTGGCTGCTGCTGGTGTTACCTTTTGGCAGAAGGGAGGTCTCCACCCAGGGGCTGGGCTCACTGGCGTTGTCATTCTTGCATTCACTTCTCACTCTGAGGCGCATTTCCTCATTCAAGTGCACATCCATCACACGGAAGCGACTCTTACTCCATTCCTGGGTTTAGATGGAGGGAAGAAAACCAAAACATTTGTCATACCATCTCAGACACACAGGAATTCCTACCAGTGTAAGGATATATTACAGCCCTTCAGAAAGACTACAGCTCAAAGCCAAAGGAACCCAGTGTCTGACTGTGTGGGAAGCCTCAGCATCACTTGGCTTTGCTTTTTCCTTCTCAGGCCCAGTCGTAACTCACAAAGGAAAACTACTCCTACCCCTGTGACATACAGACATAAGCAAAGGCTACACAAAGATCAAGAAATAAATACAACATGAAGGAAAATGATCCTAGAATAAGTCTTCATGGATAATGCAAAATAAGCATGTTTATACTACAGCCGTATAAACAGGAGCTTACAAATCTGACCTTCACCTTTCTGTGTGTGTGCACATGAGGGCATGACTAACAGAATAAAGAACATTTGAAGACACAACCAAAAAGCAGTGAGAAGAGGTTGAATGATTTAAGGAGCAAAAGAAAAACCTACCAAAACAAACCCATAAATGGCTATTAAATGCAGTGACACCAGATCAAGCCCACGTAGCTCATGACCTTCCATTTTCAAGTATGTTTGTGTGAGAAAAAGGCTCACCCTATTATGACACAGTTTCTTGAGCATCTTTTGTTAGGCTAGGAGGATGTCTTTTAGTTAATTGGAAACTGGATACAAAAAAATTATCTTTGTTATGGCCAAAGAATGCTGTAACCACTCACATGTAAAAATAATAAATATTAGCACTAATGAGACGGCAAAGAAATCAAACAAATGTACGGATTAGGTTTGTCTGGATTTGAAAGACAGGTATCTGCCAAGGAAGGCGGGAATCTCCCTTGGAATAGAAAATGTGACTCCCTTCCCTCCAAATTATTATAACTCTGAAATTATGGGGCTTTCAGGCAAAAACATAACAGTTCTTAACTAGTATGTATATGTATAACAAGGCAAACAAACAACAATAACTGTGGCAGCAACAGCGAACAGAGCCAGGAACCCAGTGACAGCCTCCTCTCGGCTGTCAGGCCCCTTCCCCTCGGTGCAGTTCCGCTCACGGCCGGCAGGGGCGCTGGCGGCTCCCGGCCGGGCAGGGCGGTGCGATGGTTCCCCCGCGCCTGC
>QWTY01010657.1:0-21646 GCA_008033365.1 Pseudorectes ferrugineus | reverse complement strand
TCACAGCCTTGGTTCTCAGAGACACCAGCTGGGAGATTCACGGAATCCCAGATTGCTTTGGATTGAATGGACCTCAAAGCTCATCCAGTGCCACCCCCTGCCATGGCAGGGACACCTTCCACTATCCCAGCTCGCTCCAAGCCCCGTCCAGCCTAGCCTGGAACACTTCCAGGGATGGAACAGCCACAGCTTCTCTGGGCACCCTGTGCCAGGGCCTCCCCACCTTCACAGGGAAGAATTTCTTCCCAGTATCCCATCTAACCCTGGCCTCTGCCAGTGGGAAGCCATTCCCCCTTGTCCTGTCAGTTCAGGCCTTGACAAATAGTCTCTCTCCATCTTTCTTGTTTGGCTTCTTCAGATACTTTAGGGAAGGGACTGGGTAATGCAGGAGAGGGAGAAGGAGCCTTGCTGGAGCAGCAGGCACAGGAATAAGGGCGCTCCCAAACACAAGGAGAGCAGCTCACCTTGCAGGTACAGCACGTAGGTGTCACTGTGCTGCACCAGCGTTCTGCCATGTTCAGTGAGGGGGACGTTATGGACAGATGGAAAGTATTGTCTGCAAGCTGCTGTCCACAGCTTCCCTGTGAGTCAGTGCAGAGGCAGCCGGATAATCCGAGTATTTTGGGAAGCTGGGCTACTCATTCTGGTAATACTGAAATTGTAGGAGGGGAAAATGCAGTGGAAGAGAGAGGATGAAAGTTTTAACTTGCTGATGGTGATTTTTGGTAATAACTACTTAAAATTATGATATATTTTCATTAAATCTAGTCAAAACACCAGAAAGAAGAAAAAAACATTCAAATATTTGCATGGATTGCGTGAACACTTTTTGGCTAAATGATTCAGATTTCCTAGCATTGACTGAAAGTGAAAATCAGACTTGGTAAAGCGTTCTTTTGAGATTGTCCTTTAATGACAAAGATACTTTGAGAATAATCTCTGACCAGGTCTGTTTTCATGCTAATGCCCTCTGCAGCAGGCAGCAGCTCTTTCTGTTGCTTTCCCTTAAGTTAAAAATTAAGTTTCTGGGCAGGATCCTGCTTTTGTGGACGTAGACAACCTGATCCCTGTAACTTGCTTAAGCAGAAAAACCAATTCCACCATAAATAATTTGCAGAAATGTGTGTAGTTTGTTTGGGTTCTGTGAAGTATTTTTGTGTTTGGGTTGTACTTTTTTTTCCTGAAAACATCCTTTTTTTCCCCTTAGTAATTATGTTATAAGCATTTAACCGGGTAAGCAGTGCCAACGAAAACCCTTCTAAAATATCCATTTTCATGGTCATCCTGCCGGCAGGACTTAAACTTAATGACTCATGTGAATCTGTGTTCCTGTCTCCCAGCGGGAGCTCATAAATCCTAGCGGAGTAGCTGCCGCTGGATGGCTCTAGGAAGGATGGAGGAAATGAGCTCCCTTGGGACTCCTGGTGGATGGAGGACACACAAGTCACAAGGCTGCAGGAGCTGAGGGACATTGGTGGTCCTCCAGCTGTTGGGCACATCTGCAGCTGGAGGCACCACAGCGCTCTCTGCTCGCTTTCCCCCGTGCCGGTGCCACCCGCCATCAAAGCGCCCTCGAGTTTGCGTTGGCAGGAATGAGGTGGAGTCTCTTTCTGAAGGATGTGCCACCACAAGACCTCAGGACACCAAAATGCCTGCGGTCTCTCACCCCCTTCCAGTAACACATTTCAGTTTGTGAGGGTTTTGGTGTTTCCTGCTCACCACCTTGTTTTGTTAGGTCTGCCTAAAGGTTGTGGTGAGTGCGGAAAGGATGTGCTGCAGATTTGAGCTGGGCTAAACACCTCTGCTGGGCTTCTCTGGGATTTGTGGGGAGTGATCTCAGTGCCCCAGCTGTTCTCCAGTCCAGGGGAGATGAGTGACGTCCACATCCCATTCTCAAAGCACTGTCAAGGGAGTGATTTATTGAGTGCAGCTTCTTTCAAGAATGATGACATTTACACAAAGTATCAGCGAGAAGCTCAAACGGGGGCTTGGGGTCCCAATTTGTGGAGCGTAGGAATTCTTTCTGCAAGGAGATGGCTTATGCTGTCAGTGTGTTACAAGGGGTAGCAGATGAACCCAGCCAGATGCAGAAGCCCAATTAACAGTGGGAGCATGACTAACGTGTCTGCCATCGTTTATTCCTGTCAGAGCTGAGGCAGCTGCACAGAGGAGGGAGTTATGTCATCCCTCACATCCTTATCCCACTGGGGAGATGGGAAGGATCCCCTGGGAGACAAAGGTTCTCACAATATCCAAGTGCTCAGGTCTCACTCTTAGTTATAGGATGGCCAAAGAAGCTTCTGAAAGTTATTTTAATAAAATATCTTCAGGTCCTGTGGTGATCAGCCTCACTGTTCAGGGTTATCTTTTTTTCTATCAACAGCATGCGGGGCCTCTGCCTGCCGTTTATCCACTGTGCATCAATTTAACTCTCATTTCAAAAAGAACAAACTCTTGCTCCCTTCCTTCCCCAAGTATGTCCCCAAAGAGAAGCTGAGTGACTCTTCCTTTAATATGAGACATCTGGTCTCTGGGATCTACAGCAAAATCAAAGGATGCATGAAAAAATTTGGGTGGAAAAACATCCCAGCTTTTATTATCATGTCCCACAGAAATGCCTCCCACAGAGCTGCATGAGAAAAGTGAGACTAGAGCTGATAAACAGCCCACAGACCAGCAATTCATCCCCTCCATTTCCCTTTTGCCTTACAATATTCCTTGCACCTCCCCAAACCATCATCTGCTTAGCTAAGGTGGAATATTGGTTTTCATCCCCTGCTAAGGATTCTTCAGTGATAACTCAGATAACTTTGCACCATGGGTAGTTGATCAGAAGTGCTTTGGCCTATCAGCTCTTTGGCCAAAGAAGCAGACTTCTTAAAAAGTAAATGTTGCTTGTTTAACCAAAAGATTGTGAACTATGGAAAAATATCTCATGGAAAACTTTTACCTTTAAGATGAGCACTGAAGAAATCTAGAAGCGATTCTGGTTTGCAACCCCAAACCACTTTGGTTTTTTCATCTGGGAACAATGCTGTGCTAATCCATGGGAACTCTAACACACTTGCCTTCTAGCACCAAGCACCAAGCACATTCCCTGGATGCCTTCCCATCGTGTCTTTTCTTGGGGTAGGATGCAGAGTTTTCCCTGAGTGCAGTGATTTCAGTTCTAGCTGAAGTAGCCAAGTTTACAGATTTCTGCCCCAAGGTCTGAATGCTCACTGGGCCTGTTGCTGAAACCACAGGTAAGCAATGAGGCACGTCACAAGATGATTTCACTTTCTGCTGCCTTCCTGTGGTATTCATTCCCTAGCTCAGATCTGCAGCAATGGGCTCATCATTAGAAGAATAATGGAGAGAATGTGACTCTCAGTCACTTTTTGAATCCCTGCGTCATGAGTTGGCTTGGCATTCGTCCTGATTCTTAGCATAAATTACAGCAGCCTGAGGCTTGGTTTAAATTTGTACCAAAGATGGCCAGGGCCTGACTCCAGGACTTAAACCAGACTCCTACACAAAAACCAGGTGTGAGGCCACAAGTGTTACAAAACCTTTTCCCATTCTAACAGAGAAACGTGTCCAGCCCGCCTGGGTGAGAATTATTGTCCCTCAAACCAAGCCTGGCCTCAGCTGGGTGTCAAAGTACAGGGTGCTGAGTTTGTCTTCGAAAGGTTATCTCAGGGTTTAAAGGGGCGTGAATTGGTCCCCTGACCCCAGCTGGGAAAGGTGGATAGTTGAAAATTCTCATCTGTGCTCCTTCAGGAAACTCTGAGGGTTAAATACAATGTGAAGTCAAATATAGCAGAGTCAGGTCTAAATAGAGGTCTGAACTTCAGGTCCTGGCCCAGACAAATTAAAATGAGGATGAGAACAGATCTGTGTGGCTTTGACTGATCACTGACAGGAAAGGAATAACAAAGGAATGCCTTCTTCAGTAATTTCAGGAGGCAGAGGATGGATATTCAGCATGCGATGAGCAAAAATACAAAACTTTCTGGTGCAGGGATCCTCTGCTGGACTCTGGACCACGATAAGCCTCTAAGGGGCAGAAAGCTCTAGGAACTTACTGGAGCAGCTGAGCAATCTGAGCAGTGGGAGCATTGGCAGCACAACAGCAAGACCCATGTCAGGGTGAGAGAGAGGTTTTTACTGGAATCAGAAGCCGTGGAAGGGTTGGGTTTGTACCATGTTATTACAACTTCTAACGTGCCCTGCAAAAAGCAGTGGTTATGATCCAAACCTCCAGCTCTTTCCAACAGTTACCATAGCTCAGAGGCAGCTGTTGGAGAAAGGAAGGATAACCCCACTGAGATTTTGGATGGAATCAGATGGATTTGTGACACCCTTATTAATACTTTCCCCATGCACGGTGGTTCCAGATATTCTTTGAAGGTTGCTGGCTGTCTGCTAGGCCGTGTAGAGTGGGTGACCTTCAAGACACCATCCTTCACTTGCACATGTTAAAAAATGAGCCATGTTGGATACAGGAAGGGCTCCTTCCTCAGGAAAGTTAGGGATCCACTCACAGTAGCACTGGCAAAGAGCAGACGCCAAGGAAGATGTGCTTCCTCTCAGTTAAGGATGCAGTACTGGGAAGGACGGTGAGGAATATTGTACAAACTGAGGGTTCACCCATGCCTGAGCTAGGTAATCACTCTGAATTTCAGACCTTCTCAGAGAGTCAGGATACCTCACAGCATGTCAGCACTGGTGGATCAGAAGTAACTTGGAGCCATTCTCACCGTATTTGCTGGATCCCCATGGACTGTAATGCAATTTTTGATATTAAATACCAAAAATGGGAGAACCTTGCTTATTTATAACCAAAGCCTGGGACTGAAAGACTTGCCAGCCTGGAGGGATGTCATGGTCCATCCTGCATCCAGGAGAGGGCAGAGGTAGGCATGGAAGCTTCCAAGGCTATTTTGGCAGCAGCTGTCACCAGCTCTAAGCTGGTGCCTCTTCTCTGGTGGTTGGTGCAGGCCCATGGCTTTCATCAGGTGGGACTGGGGCTCTCACAGCCTCCTGTGCAGGCCAGGCCTGTGCATAACCCCTTCATACTGATTCAAAATTGAAAAGGGAATGTGATTCACTGTAGCTTGAAGTCCTGAGGGACTTTCCACTGATTTCAGCACCCGAAGCAGGAGGCAGGGCACACCCTGCTCAGGGAGGTCCTGCAAGGCAGAGACAGGGCAGAGACAGGGCAGAGACAGGGCAGCGTGGCCACTCATTTCCTTCTCCACCACATTTCCCTGGAAGCATAATCTTTGACCCTCTTAGAAACCTCTTGAGCAGCTGATTGTACGTGGTGAGAGTTCCTCCCCTGAGCCTACTGCTCTACCCCATAGGAGAGTAAAGACTGGAGGAAATAATGGGTGTTTTCCCATGTGGTGTTTTTGGAAAGTTTTTATTATTTCTCCCTCTCTTCCAGTACAGATATGAGTCTGGACCAGAGCCAAACTTCCTTTTCTTCTGCTCTTTAACCACCCCCTCCCCATGAATTGCCATAGTCAGGAACCTCTCAGACATCAGTGACTCATCTTATGGGTCCTACTCTGATTACAAATGTTATTTGCAGTTGTTCCTGGATTGCTGTAATGGAAAGATCTGGACATGACCAATGCAGTGCTCTTCATACAAGAGCATGTAATATTTCCAAATACTAGTTGATGTCTTTCCATTTAAATGGGAAATACAGAAAGAAAGGGGACTGGGATTGTGGCAACAAGGAGATGCCCAAAGCAAAATGTTTCTGGTAAGTATGACTCACAAGAGTCAAAATACTTCTCCTTAACTGCTGGCCAGCTGAGCAAGAAGAGGGAAAGAAGATAAACAGGACAACACAACAGCATCTCTGCAAAGTTTCCAGTCCTCCTGCCCAGTCTCTGAACACTAGTTTCCAAATGTCTTTCCCTCTTTTACAGCTTATTGGCAAGGACAGCAGGTGCTTCAATAGGATCCTTTCATATTATATTTTCCAAGAAGGTAAATTTTATTGGATTCTGTGGGATTAAAGTAAAATCCAAATAAAACTGAGAATAGTAACAGCTTAACTTGACTACAACTCTGGTAATGATATCCTGATTGCCTGTAAGTCTTTAGCAGCATCTCTCCTTCATTTTCTCTCCTATACTACACACATATATGCACCTGAAACTTTTAATAATCAGGGGCTGCAAGTCCAGATTAGGCCAACAGTTCCCAGAGCTGGTTTCTTGTTTACCAGAGTGTGTTGTTGCTCAGGGCATCAGAGAAATGTGTAGAAAGCCCTTTATGAACCAGTTCTCAAGATATTCTGCTTCAGAAAAATATTTCAGCCTGCGGTAGTTAAAGGTCAGCTTCAGCCTGAATTATGTATTATAACTTTTCCAAGTGCCTCTGCTTGATTTAGATAACTCTGGATATAGTTGTCATCCATAATTTCCGTATGTCCCTGCTAAGCTGTCAGGCTCATGTTCCTCGGTGGCAGGGACTGGCCGTGCCCTGCAGGGAAAAATGGGCAGTTTCCCCACAGAAATGGGGATTAACTGCTAGAAATGAGTATCTTTTGTGCTTAAGGGAAGCTGGGAGCAGTTCACTAATCCTGTGGGGGATGTTCCCAGTGCAGAGATGCCTGCATAGGAAGATGAGGTTCATCCTACCCGTAGCTGTATCAGGATGCTTTGTGGAAAGCAGGGTAGTGCTACGGTGGAACAAAATACTGTCTCTGCTCCTCCCAACAACAGAGAACAGCATTTTCTCCGAAAAAAATGCAGCCAAGTGTTTTTCTACCATCAGAAAAAAAGATTTTCTGCTTGGTCTTCAATACTGGCAATATCAGAAACTCTTTTTCCTTTCTTCTTTTTCCTTTCTTTTTTTTCTTTCCTTTTTTTTCCCCCGGCATGACTGGGATAGCTCATGACATCTTAGAAATGTGGGTGCTAAAAATGTAAAGTTTTCTGAACTGTTCCTTAACACAGGGTGAGTTTCCACTGCAGTTGTAGCATGAGTTTGAACCCTGACTTCAGCCTCCCCACACAGCAAAGCCTTGTGGGGGTGGTTTGAGCCAAAGTGAATTCAGCAGGGGGTATAGATAAGAAAAGGATGTTTCACTCGAGTTCAAGTCACCCACTCACGAGTACTGCTTGTTCTCCACTTCCTTCCCACACGTGGTTCTCCATAGTTCTGTTACACATTAGGATGTTCACCTAAACACCAGTGCAAAAGGGGTAGAAATATTTATTTTATTTTTATTTTCCTCTGTGTTGTAGATAATCAAAACGCAAGAATGTGGGATATGGGACAGAAAGACTTTTTACTCAAAGTTCAAGCCAAATGGCAAATCATACTGATAGATGTCATCATACTCGTGACATTAACTGATGTCTAAAACTCAATATAGAAATTCAAAATAAAACTGGGTAGAAGTTAGAAAAATGGTTTGGTTTATGGTTTTGGTTGTGGTTGACCTTGATACATTTTTTATTAGGAAACTTGGAACGTGGTTTTTCAGAAGAAAGAGTTATCTGTAGGGATCTGCTTAGCAGAGATCAGATTGCAAGTGAATTTGGAAAGTTCACAGTCCAATACTAATTCCTGCATCATGGCTGCAAGGAAAAACAATGTAGTGCTTCTGATGGGCCCTGCAGACACATAACCTGAGAGCAGAACGGTAGGCTGTGCTCATTTTAATGGCTTCTCATCCTGTCTATAGCACAAGGGCAATTAATTAATTAATTAGTTAGCATAGCCTGAGATTTGCTAAAATCTAACCTAATAGGGGCCAAAATTCTCCCTAGGAAATATCCGTCGTGCTCACCCTGGAATGTGCAAATGTAGGATCATCTGGGTCTGTGTGACTTTGGGCAGGTTCCTCCATTTCTCTGTGCTTCAGCTCATCATCTAAATTATATTTTGTCCCTTAGATTTTATTCTCCTCAAAGCAAGATGGTTTTGCCTCTTTATACTCCCCCCAGCCCATTAACATCAGGTCACGTGGTACTGTGCTAATAAAACTTGTAAATAAACAGTAATTTTTCCTGGAAACATTTATAATGCTCAGCACATTCAAGGAATCATGGAAGGACACATAAAAACAAACATTTTCTTTGTAGCTAGAGGAACTTTAGCTGAGCTATCACTGTATTGACATTGATATCTCAACCATAATTTCCTCTGGAAGGAATACTTTCAAGCATCCCGTGGAGTGCAGTGAGTTTCAAACATTTCAATATCTTTGAGGAACTGCAAAAATTAAAACACACAGTTGTTGCTCTTTGCCTTGTGGCGGTATGAAAGATTTAAAATCATGGCAAAAGCAAAATATCCTAAATTAATCCTAAACACCACAGCCCTGAAAATGTTGAAACCATCCTTTGCTGCAGCCTGTAATGCTGTGGTTTGATCCAGCAGAAAGTGCTTGTTTGCAGCCTCAGCAATTTATATTTTATATTTCTCTTTCGCAAGAGCAAGACATTGCCTTGTCTCATTCCTGCCTCAGTTATCTCATTTCTTGCTCTGAACTTGCATTGCTCAAGCTTCAGCCCCGTTTGCTTCAGCAATGAAAGCTGCACAGATGAAGCAATACCAGGAACAATGCAACTGAAAGCCTAAAAAAAGTTTTAAAAAGAAGAAAAAAAAAATGCAAGGTGAGAGGAAAGAGACTTGGGAGAAGGTTCGGAGCGACTCCGTGACATCGAAAGTCAGAAAGCAGAAAGGACAACGTTCCCCGTAGAGACAAGAAAGTTATAAAGAAAATTCTTTCTGCAGTTGAAGAAGATTAGAGGAGACTACAGCAGTGTCTGCAGGAGATAGCTGGTATCATCAGGAGATTTACAGGAATTAATTGCACTGAAGCACGTTATTAGTAATGGAAGTTACAGGGATCATCAGTCGGTTTTGGGAGACTTTCCCACCATCAGTCTTGTATGTGCTTGGTATGCATTTCTCTGCTGACAATTCAGGGATTACTAGGCTGGACCCAGCCTAGATTAAGCCTCTGCTGCAGGATTGAGCTTTAAAAGGGGCTGGCTTTAAACTCAAAGCTGAAGTATTGACATGGCCCCACCACTGCCAGGCTGAGCTCAGAACAGGGCACATGTCCTGGACTAAAACGGACTCGAGGGCAGAAGGGATTTAAAAGCAAATCTGCTGGAGCTCAGAATGGTGAGCTGATGTCCTGTGACAAAATGGTATTTTCCAAGTGGTTAGAAGTAGGAGCAGGCACATTATAGTCTCTCTGAGGTTTGTTTTTCCCCTTGAAGCTGGAAATTCAGCCTGACATACGTCTGATCTCGTGGTCTTTGAGATGACATGAATGAATATGTAGCACCTGCAGGCACAGAGAAATGTCGTGATCAACGATTTAGCTTGGGGAGAAAGCTGAAAGCAGCTGGAACAGTGGTCAGAAAGGTGAGCTCAGTACAGCTGCCATTTAGGATGTTTCGAGTGTCCATACTGGGCATCACATGGAAAATCAGAAGTGTTTGTCCCTAGCAGTGCATCAAGCAGCCAAGCTTGTAGGAACACCTGAAATCCAGGCAGAGAAAGCACCAGGAAACACGGTCTCAAATGTAACCCTGACCACAGAACATGACTGTGTAGACCCGCATTCCATGTGAGCTGTGACTGTCCAGCTTGGAGACTGGTCACACCAAAACCATTCCATATATCTCCCCGGTAGTCTGACCTCGAAATTAGGATGTGCTAAGTAGTGTTAAAAAATAATAATGGGGCTTGCTTTTAATTTCACCACATCACATGCAATAGAGCAGGAAGCAGAGCCTGGCTGCCCAGGGGCTACTGATCTGCTCCCAAGCTGTGAAGCAGGCCAATAAACTGGCTTTTCCCAAGCTGCTTCCGTGTCTCTGACACCACTTTTTCCATATTGAAAAGCCAGCACTCCTACTCTTAGCAGAGATGCTTTTTCCCTATTGTGCAGTCTCCTTGACGTAGAAAGGAGTAACGAGGGCTAGCATCAGGTTTTCTTTCCCTGCAGAGCAGAGGGAGGGAGCTTACATCTCGCTGCACAGTTAGCAGCAAAACTGGGGTTTGGGGACTCTTTTTCCTTTCGGGGACTGCTTGTTTGGTGGGACAGTGCAGTGTGTCTGCTAACATGAGACACCATGTAACCCCATCTCTAGCTTTGTCCCGAAAAATAAATAATTCTGTGAACTATGGTACCCTGACTTTGTCCCAGCTCTTGCTGTTGGTACAAAACACCAATTTGCTGCCCTAAAAAAAGCCTCTCTTGCAAAAAGGAGACACCGAGTGTTTCAGTTGCGTCTGAATGATGAAGTGTTACAACTCTTTCCCAAAGCAAGCCTTCAAAGGCTTTAGCTGATCAGATAAACATTCCACAAACATTTCTGCTGGGGCTGCAAAATCTTTTGTCTCCAGTGTGCCTCAACCCCAGAGAAGAAATAAGGACAGCAGATGATGCTGAGGAGATGTCTGCTGCATTTCCTGATTGTGGCAGACAAAACGCACATCAGGATTCCCCCCTTTCTTCTCTTGGCATTAATGCTGATCTGACACAATGCTCTCTCTTTCCTTCCCCCTAATCTGCTATGGCCTCTTGAAATAAAGCTTAAAATCAGAGTAGTCCAACCTCCTACCCTCCAGCAGATCAACACTCCTGCCCAGCTTGGTGTGGTCCAGACGTACCGAGGGTGCCCTTGATCCCCTTGTCTGGGCTGTCAATAAAGGTGTTAAAGAGAACTGCCCCAATACTGGGCCCTGGTGAGCGGTCACCAGCTGGGTGTAACTCTCTGGGCTCAGTCACCCAGCCAGTTTTTTACTCAGAGAACAGTGCACCCATCCAAGCCATGAGCTTTCCCAAAGGGAAAGAGCCACTGCAAATACCAGTGTTGTTTATAAGCGAGTTGGGTCTCCAGGGGCCTCTCCTTATCCCTGTCACATCTGCGAAGCTGCCTGGGAAACATCAGCAAATTGTGTGAGCAGCAGCTCTCCCTGTAAGCCAACTTTGTAGCTCCCAAACTCTGGTTGCTGGCCCAGGAAATACAGGCGACCTCCTGCAATTCAGGAATCCCTCCAGCTGCCCGTTCTCTTGATGGGTTTGTCAGTATTGCAGCGCCGTGACTCTGAGGCTGGGAAGTGCCTGCTAAAATTCCCTCTAATCTAAAGAGATTAGACTCTGGCAGGAAGATGTGTGCGCTGGCCATTGCATTCATCGGTGTGCTGAGGTTTAAGCCAACCTGAAAGTCCAGGCTGCTGTTTTCCAAGCTAAAAGCTAAGGTGTCATAGCTTATATTATTTATAAATAGTATTGCTGCACATTCTCCTGGAGGGGGAAAAGCAGGGTTTATATACTGCGTGCACCTGAGGTTCAGAAGTTTGGTTCCTATTCCACATTTGGGCAGAAGCAACTCTTTTGGAAGACATTGTTGCACTCAGGAGCTCAAAGAAAGAACTGGAGAGGGAAGAGCTGGTAGCAGAGAGCTGATTCCCTGCATATTGACACACCATGGAGCCCGTGAGAAATCGAGATATTTGCATTTGGTGCATCAGCAAGGAGAAGGGAATATGCCAAGTACCAAGCCGAGGAGACAGGTAATTAATTCACTTGCTCAAGCAGCAGCAGGCCTGTGCAGGAGTCCTTCTGTTTTCTGTTTTCTCCTTCCTTACATAGCCAGTCCACACAAGCTTTCACCGTGGATGAACTTAGAGCTGGCCAAAGCATTTGCAAATTCTCATCCTGCAAAGTGCGAGCATTTTTGCAGGTCTGCATGTTTTCAGCTCCCAACTCTGCTTGCAAAACGTGTCCATCCTATGCCAGCCTGTGATTTTAGTTCTGTAGCAGATACTGATTGCTCTGGCAAGTCAAGCTGCTCACTTGAGTCAGGCTGTGGGATAAGATGTTGTAAGCATCTTGAAACACGGGCTTTTCCCTTGGGATTTCAGTAATTCCCCAGGATTGACACTCATAAACAAAATGATATCTGGGATCGACGCTGGTCTCTAGATTATGATCCTATGTCTGCAAATACTTTCACCGATGTTTATCCCTGAGTACAGGGCTGGGCCCATCAGTCTCAAGCTGTTTAACTTGAGGAGCAAGAGGGAGAGGAGTGGTCAAAGGGATGCGTTTCCCTCAGCCTCACTGCCTGCCATCATGGCAGGAGGCCGAGCTTCCAGTCTGCATCCAACATGTCAGCAGGAGATGGAAAGCCTACATTGTGGGCTGGCCAGGCTTTGTCCCAGAGCATCTGAGGGGCCTGAGGAGCTGCATTGCACGGAACCTTTCTGTGCCTAACGCTGTGTGCAGTGTGTCCCAAAGTGTGCCCTTCCCTGGAGGTGTTGCCTGGATCCCACTGTGTTGGCTGCTTCCCTCAAGGAAGGGAACCTCTCAAGGGTATGGCAGCTTCCGAGATAGACACAGAACTGATTTTCAGCAGCTTTATAAGTTACCACTCCTCAGCCAAGGTGCAGATACTGGCAGGGTGTGCTCACAGCCTTCCCACCTGGAAGGGCAAGGAACTGGGCCCAAATCTCCAGGAGTGGGGCAGTGCTGCTTCCCCAGCAGACAATAAATTGCTGTGGCTCGGCAGACAACACTCGTGACGTGTTACACTGGTGTGTATGACCCCAAATCTCATCCCAAAGTCTGCAAGTCTTCCCAGTGCACAATGGTGTACAGAAAGGGTGATGGTTTTTTAGGCTTCATTTCACTTCTAGACGGGTGAAAGATGATGCCCATGAGGGATTTCTGCACAAGTGTGTGATGGAGCCTGTAGCCAAGTCACCATGGCCTTCTAACCACTGATTTCTTTTGGGCAGGGTTTTACCCACTGGCCTCACTTCAGTGAAGTAGTGAAGCCAGCACATGCCCTTACTTGGCCCACAGGTCCTCATGACAAACAAGAACAATAATAATAATAATAATATCTTAGTAAGGAACATTTATGAGCAATTTAAATAATTGCTGCAGGTCTTTTCTCTCTGTGTGTCATTACAATTATTGTTTTCTGTTAAATATATCAGACTATCCCAGACACCTATTTACTTTTAATAGCAGTAAGAAAAAAAGAGGATGGTGCAAACCTCTCCAAAGAACAGGAATGTTATTTCACCTCTATTTGTCTGTTTTGCATTTTCAGCAGGCAGTACAATGCAAAGGAGCCTGAAAGGTTCGGGAGCGCCTATTACTTGTAAATACAACTGCTCGCCTCTGAATCTCAGATGAGGATGCTGGTTGTAAATGTGTAATTGCAATTTCTGAAACAGGAAACAGATGTATTCTGTATCACAACCCTCTGTGGTTTGCAGTGGGGGGGTGGGAAGGGTGTGATAACCAAGGTCAGAGATATGCTGCAGAATAAAGTGTTATTAACTCGGAGATTAATAAATAACACTTGTCACTGCCATGCTTTCCTCTGAGGGCCTCAGCGTGCTTTGCAGGCAGCAGCTGATGGGCCATTGATCCATTGATCCCTCTGCCTCCGATTTGTGACAGGGATGTGAAAACTGTGATGTGGTAATTCCAGCTCTCCGGTTCCCAGCACTAGATAAAACACGATGGCAGCATGATGCAAAACAAGGTGATCCCGTGTAAAGTCATTTTTCTATCTCAAAAATGTTCTAAAAGTGCAGCTGGGTGAACTCCGTGTTGGCAAATGTTGTGTTGTGATAGGAGTTGTCTGGGTTCTGACATACATAAAAGCAGGAAGTCAGGCTAAATTCTGCCTTATATACTCTAGGTAATTTTAACAGAAAAGTGGTTGTGTTAAATCAACACAAGTGCAACAACAAAGATCTGGTTCCAGTTACCATGAAACCGAGGCCTACAGGACCTGGACCTGGAAAACAGAGATGATGATGTGCAGTCCCTGCTTCCTGCAACTGGGCTCATAAAAGTACTTTGCAGCCACCCAAGGACAGCTGCTGAACTGCTCTCGCTTCAGAATTGCTCCTGGGTGGCCTTGGGCTCGGCTTTGTCTGTGTTTTAAGGGTTAGCTGATCTAATTGCACTGCCTGACCCTCCTGCTGGGGACAAAATTTATCCTGGCAAAGGATCTCCAGCTGGAATACACGCTCAGGTGCACTGCTGAGTACAGCAGGGCTGCCAGGCTTGGCAGGTACGTGGAGCTGCCCTGCGTTTGCTGCTCAGCCCTGTGCTCGAAGCCTGCCCAAATTGCAGACTGACACAGGTGATGAAATGAAGGCCTTTTCCCTCGAAAGGGGACCTGATTAAAGCTGTACCTGCCCGGCTGTTTGCCTTATCCCTGTGGCAGATGTCACCTCTCCAGAGCCACATTGTCAGAAGACAGAATGTGCTTGTGTCCATTTCTGGGGTGATGAGGCTGTACTGTCCCTGCTGCCTACCATGAAAACTGCTGCTCCTCTGGCAAAGGGGACAAGAAAGCAGACAGGAGAGGTGTGTTTGGTGAAGGCTTCTGGATCACAGCTTCCTCAGAGTTCAGAGTGCAGCAGGAGCTCTGAGAGCCGGCCGTTCTCCTGAGATAATTCCTCCACAGCATCGGGGTCTCCCAGCTCCCTCTGAGGACAGAGCTTAGCAGCAATCCAGGAGCCTGAGCTCATCTTCAGGGACAAATACCGTTGCTGATAGACAGGAGCACCTAAATCCACTCCCTCTTTGAAAACAGTGGTATAACTCTGGCAACAGCAGGCTCAGAACTCAGGGAAGCCAGCTGCCATCCCAAGCCTTCCCTCCATGTACACAACTCTCTGCTTCTCACAGCACGGCCACTATTTATGCTGTCAGCTCTGTCCTCCCTTACATCTGAGCTCCATGGCATAGCACGGACACAAACGGATCTGAACCTTATTTCAGGCTAAATTTCTGACAGATTGGCACCTTTTGTTTCCTAGCAGTTCACTGGACTTTGTTTCAATCCCCTGATTTGTTTCTGCTGTTAGACTCAAATTTTCGAGTCTGCTGTGAAGAGCAAAGCCGTGATCCCGAAGCCATGAGTGAGACGATGGGAAAAGTAAACAGAACTCTGTGGGGAAGAGATTTTACCTGGGCTTTGAACATCAGAATTTGACCCGACTTTGACTTCTCCACGGGCCAGCTCAGACGGCATATGGGGAAAGTGAGGTCAGGCAGAGCTGAGTGGGCAGAGGTGGGCACCACCCGCTGCCACCGGGGCACAGACAGGGAAATTGGCACATCGAGTTGTTTTCTTCCGTGGTGCCAGGCGACAGAAAGTGGGGAATAGGTTGTTGCAACGTAGGATAGAGGAAACAGATGCGCTCTGTGCCCTGCCATGGCCAGCCGGGGCTGCAATCGGCCGCGGCTCGGGAAGGGTGGGAGCTGGGAGATGCCCGAGCACCACAGCAGGGCAGCTGAGGTCACCAGGGTGGATTTCAGGGCTGGCTTGTGTTGAAACGAGATGTGGTATTGCTGTGAGAATATGAAATACAGCCATACTTGGAGCATTTGTTGGGCTGTTGCTAGGCGAACATTTCAAAAACAATCATATTTTGCAAACTAATTCCTTCTTTTTTTCCTTTTTTCTTTTTTTTTTCCCCCTGAGGCCCTTAATACATTCTCCATGATTTTTATCATCATATCAATTCTTTGCTGTTGCTGTGACTGAGCATTTATCAATTTCTCAACTTCACAAATCATCCGTGAGTTAATTTTCCAAACATTCATCCAGTTATTTGATGCACTACAATTCAATACATGGCCGCACTGGTTCCTGAGGCACAGGAATTGTTTTTTCTGCATGGAAACAGGATCAAGGAAATCACTTTTCACAGTTGTATTGCTGGTATGAATTTTGCTCTGTGTGGGGATTGGAAACCCTTATTTCTTAGACATTATTAAAGAAAGTGCAGCCTGTTCCTCACAATAAAAGAATAAATAAAACGTAAGTGCTTTAAATTAAACACACCGGATCAAAGCTATTTACTTTATAAGATTACTCTAAGTGAATTTGAGCTACTTGTCAAATATCAGGATTACGGCCATGGAATGGTAGAAATAAAGCTGGATTCAGCCTTTCCCATGTGTCTCCCCTTGTCCTGTGACGTCCCACTACCCACGCTGATCTGCTGTTTGCCAATCATGCTCTCATGGATGATCTCCCTGGTGTCCTCCCGGGCCAGGCAGGATTGTGGGGCCAAGGCCATGAGAGACACTTCCATCTTAATTTTAGGCATCTACCTGGCACATTTCTCAGTTGTCCTGAATGACTTCTCCAGGATTACAGCCTTGGAACAGTCCCTGCAGCTGTAAACCTTGCATGCTGACGCTCGGACGTGACGCCCTGTGCTGCATCCAGAGGCCTCCTGGCATGTCAGCAGCCTTCCCTGTCCAGTTTGTCCATCCCAGGAAGGATCAGAGGCACCTAAGCCTGGTCTCCCAAGAGCTGGAGGTGAGATCGTCCCTGGCACAAACACCAGAGCAGAGATCACAGAATCACAGAATAGTTTGGGTAAGAAGGGACCTTTAAAGGTCATTCAGTCCCACCCCCTGCAATGAGCAGGGACGTTTTTCACTAGATCAGGTTGCTCAGAGCTCTGTCCAGCCTGACCTTGGACACTTCCAGGGATGGGGCAGCCACAGCTTCTCTGGGCAACCTGTGCCAGGGCCTCCCCACCCTCATTGCTAAAAACTTCTTCCTAATATCTAATCTAAACCGACCCTCCTTCAGTTTAGAACCATCCCCCTTTGTCCTAGAGCAAGGGGCCCTGCTAAAAAGTTCCACTCCATTTCTCTTACAGGCCCCCTTAAAGAGCTGAAAGGCCACAATGAGATCTCCTTTTTCTTTCCCAGGCTGATTATTCCCAATTCTCTCAGTCTTTCCTCACAGCAGAGGTGCTCCATCCCTCTGATCATTTCTATGACCTCCTCTGGACTCTGCTGGGAACCCCAGAAGTGAGTGCCATGCTCCTGGTGGATCTCCTGCCTTACTCAGACCAGGAGCAAGGAAAAGGATGCACATCCCTTCCTGGGCTCCCCAATATAACACTGGTCCTCGCTACTGGATGGTTAGCCACAAAAATTAGCAGCCGGTTTCCTGGCATTGACTCCTGCTGTGGGTTTGATTTGATCAGTATCAGCAGAGGATTTCAGCCCAGATTTGTATCTGTCAATCAGTATTCCCAATCTGTGTCTGGTTTCTTGTCTTCTCTCCCACCATCCCGAGATGACAATCAGCTCATCCCCAAAGAGTACGTGGGATACACTTGATAGCACATGACTTTGCTCCACAAATTGCTTTCTCTGTCCAAGTGCTTGCTCCCAGTTTTCCCAGAGCACTTTGGGTGCATTTTATCTCCTCAAGGGCCACAGAGAAATCCACACTGTCACACACACAAACACACACACGCACAAAAAAAGGTGGTCTTGAATGAATTAGTCTTTGTATCTCAGCTGGAAAATTATAATTTGAACCATTCCACTGGAGCAGTGAAATAATATATGCAAAGTGCCTGAGAGGAGCCCAGCTTGGAGGCTTCTAGTGGAAAAAGAAAGTTCAGATAGACAAAAAAAAACCTGGCATGAAGGAGAATGTCATGAGATCAGCCCATAGAATATGCTGAGGAAGACAGAAACTGACTGAACAAATCTAAGTAATTTCGGTAGCAGTTTGCATTTATTAAGTTCTGGCTCATCAGATGTACCAAATTAGGCAAGTGCACAAGTGCCATGTTTATCATAGCCCGCTCCTAACGAGCATCCTCCGACTTAAGGAGCTCCATTTAAGCAAACAGAGGCAGCCGGGGGTGGCTGGGCGGTAATGAGGTGTGAGAGGAATGCGTGCTGAATTCAGCCCCTCTCTGGCTGGCGATCAAGCCATTAGTCCCACAAGAAATTCCCAAACATCGTGCAGGAAAGATAGGATACACCGTGTTGTCCAAGCAGCCTCAACCACGTGCTGCCTGCAGAGAGCCCAGACCCGAGCCCAGCTCCCACTTCCGTGGAGAAATCCAGGATTCCTGGCCGTGCAGGATTTGCCGGTGATGTGAACCAGGCCTGTCTTTGCCTGCTTCCTCGCAGACTTGCTTCCTGCATTAGACTTGTGTTCTTCAAGTGCTTTGTCTGGTCTAATCAGGCTGCTCGACTCGAGGGGAGCACTCTGATATTTAGCATGGAAATCCCAAGTGGCATTTTTATCAATTCCTTCTCACTGCACGCTCCGACTGCAGCCGACAGCCGCGAGCAGCAAACTCATTTGAAATCATCCCAGGAAAGGAAAATATAAACAAGCCAGGAGTAGCTCTCATATGCAGAGAGAGCCAATTTCTCCTTAAATTCAGCTTTTCCCCATATCTCCCAAATAGTAAGTTCACAGATGCCCTCTTAAAACCCAGGGGATAGGTAAACAGGCATTTATCCTGGCTGGAGACTCGTTTTGGATACCAGTTCTTGATACATGTCTTCAGTACCTCGGTGAGTGTGTCTCTGCACTGTGGTTGTTGCCATTTCACAGAAAGATTAGTTGACTTCTCCCACATCTGGGTCTTGTACTAGGTTTGTGAAATTCTGAGCTTTTGAACATATTTTTTAATAATATTTTCCTGAGCAAATACCTAGTTCCTACTGAGGGCTTATCAATGTTTTTAAAGTAAAAGGTAATTTTGTCTTCTCTTAAGAGTTTTCTAAATTTATTTCAAGGAGCCTTAAAGTTATATGCACATATCCCTTAATCATTCCTATTAATCTTGCCTGACTTTTCTTCTTCTTTTCCATTTAAGTTTGAATTCGTCAGTAATATCCCTGTAATCTCACTGGTGATCCCTTTGCCAGAGATGCTCCTTCTCTGATGCACACAGCAACTACATCCGATTTATTATAGCTGTCTTGCCTTACTGTTTTATAAATCCATGTCTCAGAGGATAACCTTCACCCCAATCCCCGCTCTCAAATTGTATTTCTTCCACTGAATATCTGCAGTTTGGATCACTCTCCCTCCCTGGCATTCCCTATCCTGAACTGAATCTTGTTTCACTGTTTCTTCCTCATATTTCTGAGTGTTCAGTGCAACACGGATGTTGGCTGCGTGTCTCAAAGTCATTTCAGATGTGAATGCACTCACTCCTTTTGATTCTCAAGGAATTAATGATGTTGTTAAATAAAACCAGACATCGACTTTAATCTTTTTACTGCTCCCCTCAGTATCTCTGCTTTTCAGTATGGAACAGCTACTATTTCTTCTTGTCCCATGGATCTTCCATCAGTGTGCTCTCTGGATGAAGGGTTTCCCATCTTCTCCACTCTAAATGTCTCTTGAGACATCGTGCTAAAAGTTTGATTCCTTTCACTGCAACATCACCCTCCAGTCATCCAGAACTATTTGTCCATGTCCAAGCCAGGGCTGTGGTTTATTTGGTGCGATGAATTCTCTTCCTGTGTACGTGTAAATATGCAAAGCAGGCTAAAAATGACCATGCAGGCTTAGCACCCCTGCTGTTTCTTGCTCCTAGTACTGTTTGTCTCCTGAACTATGATCTGCCCTCCAGGATACAGCTAATGAGGGTTCCTCCTTCCCACATAATCTCCTCTCTGTTTATGGAGACAGCAGGAGACATGGGCTGCCCTGTTGGGTTGTGTCGCTTGTCCACAGAGAACAGGGCAGGTTGATCTTGGCAATGATTTCCAGGACTTTGCTCAGACCACCTTGCAATGACTCAGGCTCCGGCTGTTCCCTCGGAGAGCTGATGTCCCATCTAGCAGATTGCACAGCCAGGATTAATTTCTGGCCCCTGGCTCCTTCTTTGCTCATTTCATCCCTTTCATCCGGGTGCCACATCCCATTTCCATGACTTTCAACTTGACTGATGCCTCCAGCACCTCTGGGGCGAGCTGTCTGCAGTTTCAGGCTTCACAACTCCTCAGAAAATATCTGTATTTAAAAAGTACTGTGCACCCATCATCTTCCCTCTGGATGAATGAAAGCTGCTGGGTGCCTGGGACATGGCAATCACAGTCTGGTCTAGGTGGACCAGACTTTGAGCCCTGACTTCTAGTTCTGAAAGTTTAGGCTGGGATGTAGAACTGCAAAAGGATTCACTAAAGAAGTTGTCAGTATGCACACATAGAATCAGAGAATCCCAGAATGGTTTGGGTTGGAAAGGACCTTAAAGCTTATCCAGTCTCACCCCCTGCCATGTGCAGGGACACCTTCCACTAGCCCAGGTTGCTCCAAGCCCCATCCAGCCTGGCCTGGAACACTTCCAGGGATGGGGCAGCCACAGCTGCTCTGTGCCAGGGCCTCCCCACCCTCACAGGGAACAATTTCTTGCTAATCTCTCATCTAAACCTCCTCTCTGTCAGTTTGATCATCTGTTTGTCATTTACATATTGCACCAAGCTCAACCCAAAGGAGCATCTTTCTTTATCTCCACTTCCTCTGGCAGGTTGGAACACACAGCTATTGCCACTGTACATTCATTTCTCCCACAGGCAGCAAAGTGGGAACAACTTTGGAGCAGACATTTATTCTGCAGCTGATAGAGCCCAGGCACTTTGATATGTGCAGCAATGTTGGAGCAGCAGTTTGGAGGTGGCATCTCTGCCCTTGACTCAGTAACTGAAGCAGTGGTGACACCACCTGGGTTGTTCTGCTGCCCCAATTTATGTTTCTGTAAGAAGGGCTGTGGGATCTGAGGGCTGTGGCCATGCAAATATATCCTACCATACAGTAATTTCTTTTTAATGCAAATGGATATCACCTAATTCTCACAAGGTTTCAAAATGCATCGTAATTCTGTTTGAATGGAAGTTCTTTGGGGTCAAAATCCTATTCCCATGAAAGTGAATGGGAATTTTTCTTCTGGCTTTCACGGAATCCAGATCTGGCAAGCCATGAATGCAGATCTATCGTGTTTCTTTCCCTTTCTTCATTAAGTTACCGTGATTTTTAATTTTTTTTCCTGGGAATCAGATTAGTGAATTCTCATTGGACTGAATACCTCTCCGAGGTACTTCAGTGAGACTGGAACATTTCCTGTGGCTGTCGTATCCACTTCAATATCCTTCAAAGTGAATGTCACAGCCCTTAACCATTGAAACAGGCTTTTCTTTCACAGCAGCAGAGCAGCAAACCAGCCTGGATAAGATGAGAGGGACACCATAAATATTACATAGGGTCTGAGGCATTTGCTGTAAATTCTGCAGGAACTATTCCAGCTTCCCACTGGGAGAGATTTCTTGGGAATAGAAAACTCTCTGGAGTTTGTAATAACTTCTGAAGTGATATTGAGATTTTTAACATTCCATATTACACAACAGGAAGCAGAATCTTAATGGAAACTCTACACACAGTTGCCTTTAATAGGAAACAGAGTCTATGCAGTGGTGGAGGAATATGTAAAATAAAATTTCCCTTCCTTTTAATTTTTTTTAATTACCAGTGATTTTAGCTATTTTTTGATTTACTGGACCCTTTATACTGCTGGATTCAAGAAAAAGCTGTGCAAGGTGAGGCGTGGCAGTCACAAGGACAGCCTGTACTCTCCAGGCTGACTGGATCCTCACTGCAGTTCTCTCAGCTCAGGAGAACAGGCTGTCACCCTATGGACACTAAGGAAGCATTAGCAGAAGAGATCCTCCAGCTTTCTCAGCATTTTGTGAGAGCTCTGTCTTTCCCATGTAAAGTATTTAAAACAATATTACAGTTTTGTAAACTTCTACACCTACAAGCTGTTTTGCAAGGATTGTTATGGTTCTAGC
>QWTY01010656.1:0-14409 GCA_008033365.1 Pseudorectes ferrugineus | reverse complement strand
AACAGTGTCTCCATTTCTGCTTTCTTGCATGAAAAAGCTCTTTTGTAAAATGGAGGAAAGTGCAAGGAACCTTGGGATATTTCACACTTGTTAGGAAGCTTGCAATCATGCATTACTTGTTTGAATCCAGATTAAAGTGACTAGCAGAGTCTATGGGAATGTTGAGGCAGCCTGACTGGAGTAAAGTGGGCAGGAAGGTTCTAATGGAGAGCTCTGGAGCTGCCTCTCCTCCTAACAATGCACATCACATTGCAGTCTTGCCAAAGCTCCTGGAGGACTGTGGGAGAGAAGACAACTAGATAATCACAGTGTTAAAGATAAGTCCTTCAGGATGGGGCTGAGATAACCTGAATGTCTGCCTGGAGAAATGCAGCCTGTTTCGAACACGAGTCTCCAAAACTAATGATCTCAAACCATTCATCAAAAAGTACATGCTCAGGTAGGATGTTTAGGAAAGAAAAAGTTGGGACAAAATCTTCTTTAGAAATCCCTCCAGAAATACTCTTGGTGTCAAATAAAGGCTATACAGATGTACAGCTGCCTCCTGTCAGGTCCTCCTCCTCTGCCTTGAGGCTAGCACCATGAAAGATCCCGAAAGAGACTTTCTGAACACATCAGAGCTACCTGTCACTGTTTCCTTTCAACTCCTTCCATAACTGCAGGTCTCCTCCTCTCTGCTCCCTTTAAGGGGATGTTTTTGGTTTTTGTGGGGATTTGTTTGTTTGTTTGGGTGTGTGTTTCCAATGAATCATACTCCTGATCTACCCAGTCTCCCCTTAACAGTTGCTTCTCCCTTCCATTCAAAAGTGATATTTTGTGCCTCTCAGGTTTCTTTTTAAGCATTCATTTCAATTCCAAGCTGATTGCTACCTTTGTTTCCAAAGTAGACTCATTGATGAGTCCAAGTTTGTTGTTATGAGGTATTTTTTCATCAGAAATGACAGAACTTTAAACTCTTAGGCAATGCAATGGTGAAAGTTTCACATTTCTTCATGCTGAACAGGGGAAAAGGCTATGAGAGGGATGTAATATTCATCAACAGTTTAGAGCAGGAGGGGACTTTGACTCCTCTATCCCAGTATTAACAAAAGGATAGGATGCAAAAGCCTGCCACACAGCTGAAACAGCAAATGGTGCACTAGTACTGCACACACAGGAACAGTAAGGGGCAAAAGGTGTGTAGTTCCCTACTCTCATACCAAAGCTGACTTACAGCACATTTTATATTGTTCTGGTCAATGTAATGTGAAGACTAAACCTGATTTCTGAGTCACTAGATACCCACACAACAAATGTCCTAGTATGCAGCAACACTATATTTGCTTAGAAGAGTTAGAAAAAGTGATGCAAACTCAAGCCCTCTGTACAGCTCCACAATTTAGACTGTCCATGTGCAGCATTTCAGGCAGTAAGAAACAGCATCATAAAATGTCTCTCAGTTGTACCTTACCGTCTCTCCGGCTTTATTTCAGTGCCAAGCCAGCGTCATTGAAAACAGAGGTCAACAACTGATTGTGCAGGTGCCAAAGACAGCACAGAATAAGCCAGAAGACTGGGGAGACGTGGCTTTTTGAAAGACACATTTGTGAGAGACAGGTGCCTCACACAGAACAAGATACTGCTGATCAGCTGCCTGTGTCTTTCACTAGCAGTCTCCTGGCTCCCGTTGGGTTTCTACCTGTACATGTAACCTCTAATTTTGGAAATAAAATGCCTTACACTGGGGAAAAAAAAAAAAAATCAACATGTCGCTATTTAATGGTTGCTGATTCCATAGTTTAATTCATTATTGAAGTTTCACCTTGCTCTGAAACAATTAGGAGCGCTCATATGATCAGTTACCAAGTCTCAGTTGGGAGGCAACAATTTATGACTGAGGAGCTGGAGGTGACAACTTCTGAAAGTGCCTTTCAATTGCATCTCCCTTCAGTTGTGATAAATGTATATAATGATGCAAATACATAGTTAGGGAAGAGTGATGCTTCACAAGAATCACAACCGATGGTGCATGTTGATGTACAATGTGTGCATGTGTGATGCACAGCGGTGTATGCTGCATTATGTGCTGCTCAATAAATACTTGTGTGTGTTCTCAGAGAAGGCAAGGGCCGATGGAGAAGTCTAGATTAAGTCTTGTGCTCTATTTGAACAAGCACGATGTGGTATAAAGCCATTTGTAAACTGACAGTCACTGCAGGCTTGAGGTACTGAGGAAAGACACCCCATGAAGACCAAACATTGGTGAGAGAGGGGCGAGCAACTAAATTAACAAGGGCCACAACAGGAACACTTGCTGCCCCCATCCTTTTAGCCAGGCAGAGAGAGTTAAATGTGCTTCAGGATGGCACCAATAACCTTGCCCAGCCGTTCTTGTGTGCTGAGCTCCCTCTGGAAACATTAGAATAGGTTCCAGCAGGGTGGGGATGAGCAAAGGGGGAGCAGGTTTCTCGTCTTCAGCGATACGCTGTTTATCCAGCTTAGCCATAAAGCAACGTAAATCAAGCATGTCATCCTACCTAATTGTGTGTTCATATAGGACTTAATTGGTAATATTCCTGCAACCCAGCTCCTCAACCTTCATGTTGCATTGAGTTCTTCTCAGAGACTAATGAGCTTTATACAACAACAAACATTTAGGTCTGTTGTTCTAATTCATTAACATAATGGGCAATACAATGAGCAGTTATGATAATAAACACTAATAAGAGGCACTAGCGACACTTATTCCTAGCAATGCCAGGGCTGTATGGTGTGTTTGTACGGTGGCAATGCCATGATAAAAAGGGGGTACAGTCCTTCCAGGTCTTCCCTCAGTAACTACCCAGAGAATCAGCTCCATGTCTGCCAGCTGAAAGTGACAGTGCTATATAAATAATTACAATTGTGGTGAAACAGGACCAAAAACTCATAAATACTTTTTTTGTTTGTTTGTTTTGTTTGTTTTTTTTTTTAGTGAAAGAAATTGAGAAAGGAATATGGAAGACAAGGGAAACAATTCTTTTAAGTAATTTTGTGAAATACTCCAGCCCATCATTATAGCTATGGACTTGGCAACTGCCTGAAGAAACTTGAGCTGTTCTCCTGTTTGTAAGTGTACTTCAGTATGTGTAAGAAAATGAAACACCAACAGCATGGAAATGTCTTGGTTTTTCCTTTTTTTCCTTGTCACTCAAATCAACCATCTTTGACTACGATTATTTTTCCATGAACAGCTAACACTGTAATTAAGCACTGGGACCATCTGGCCCCAAAATGCACATGTATGTGCACACACAGACTTGCAAAAAAATTTTTGAGACTTCATTGGACATCATACTTGTTCTCTGCAGCTTAGTCCCCTCTTTACCCAACTCTTTGGGATTTTGGTTCACATGTAGCTGTCAGAAAAGCTCATTCCCTTTTTTACTTCTTAGATAAAACTATATAATAATGAGGATTTTGCTGGAAAGTGTACTACCTGATACTGATAACCTTCAGCACAAATCCATACCCACCACTTTATTCCATTTTAAGCAATGGTCTAAACAAGTTCAGACGTTACACTACGTGGTCCCTTCAAATTTTGTTTATCTCTGTCCTCTTCCTCCTTTTTGAATAATGGGAGAAAATGTTTACAGGTAAGACAGACCTATAGAATCACATTTTGCTCTTTTGTCATGTTAAACTAAACACCTTGACTTAACAGTTGCATGCTTGGGGAGCAAAGTATATTTTACCTTTTAACTTGATTCCTGAAAATGGTATCTCATTTACAGGACAGGCTTTTTTTCCTCCCCTTTTGCTCTTCTGTGAGAGAAACCTTTCATTTCTACAGTCATCCTCAGGTTCTCAGTGACAGACATTTCCTGAGCAAAGAAATATAAGGCTACAAAAATGTATGATTTCTGAAATTTATGGCCAGAACTTTATCACAATGGAAATATTTTTTTCTAATTGAAGTCTATGCTGCTGTTATGACACTAATTCAATTATTCCTTATATTACATTCATCATAATTTTATCTTCTTGTAAAAGAAGAATCACTTGTTTCCTTGACATTGGTAGAGTTGACTAAGGAAGAAAGGGGTGAATCTGCACTCTAATAATGTCCTTTTGCAATTAATCATAAGGGCAGTATTAAAATACAATCATAGAATCATTTAGGTTGGAAAAGACCTTAAAATCATCCATTCTAACCATTAACAATAAAATAAAACAGAATAAATCCATGTGGAGTAAATATTAAATATCCCAAAGGCTTATAACAAAAGATTATGCAAAAAGCCTTTTAACAGTTTAACATAATATTCCTGAGAATCTGGATGCCTCTTTGGAACAGTTTGGGCCAGAAATATACTGGAGTTTAGAGAAGACTGAGAAACTTTTCGCTGCAGTAAATAAGAAAACCTTTCAAACAAGTCACAAATCACCTTCAAAGATTTCTGGGTGATGCTGAGAACCTGTGATATGCAGTGCATGGTATAAAAAATGTCTTGTGCTGGAGGAACATCATCTATTATAACTCTGCTATCCCTCATGGTCCCTACATATGTCAGGAGTCTGTAAAATGACTCAGATTTCCACGTGCTTCCTGCCAATAAACAGTGTTTCTATACAGGCAATGACTTTAACTATGGTGGGAGTTAATATCGGTAAGGACATGAAATGACCACTCTGTTGACAGTCTCAGATATTTATCTTCCACGCCTGTGACTCATGCATAGCACAGTTTCACCCATATGTTTGGCAATGAAATTCCCTCATTGAGTAACAAAATGCTGAAGGTACAGCTATTTTTCGCATAAAATTGCCAATGACTCTCTTCCTATGAACCTCCCAGGGGGAAACAACCTGAGGAGGCTGCTTTCCTGGCTTACAAGATTCAGAGAAGGCAGGGAAGAGTGTCACATCTAAGCTATTCAGATTTTAAGCCTAACCTCTAAACTAGTCATATAAGGCAACATTCTAATCAATAAACAGTGATCTGTAATTCAACTGAAGAACATTCATTCCATCCTAAAGTTGATGATATTTTAGAAATACAGGTAATTGTTTTTATATATCTTTCCGGGCGTCCTTAGTAAGGAGAAAACCTAGCTTAGTTCCACAGGAAGAGAGGAAAGGCACCTACAGCAATGCTTTCCCTGAATCTCCCTCTTCCATTCTGCTGTGTATCTTGTAGGAAACAGCCTCTTCCAGGCAGGAGACACCTTTTAATGTGATTTCACAATTTGCATGAAAACCCTCTAACAGCCATGGTCATCAAACCATGCCACCAGAGATACAGGGACTCATCAGTTCGTGTACCACCCATTCAAAAACCTGCTCATCTTTCTCGCTTGGACTGTGATCCACAGCAGCTGAAGAGAGGTGAGCGCATGCCACACCTCCCTTGGAAGGGATTTTTTCCCAACTCTCAGTCAGTGTTTTTTACTGATCTGCAGCAGAAGCAAAGTTGTGATTCAAGGAGAGAGCTTATTTCGATTAATGGGGTATGAGCATGGGGAAAGACATGTTCATTTGTAACCTGGGAATTCTGAGGGGTACCTTTGTCTCAGGATCAATATTGTTGGAGCCACAAATGTCTCTGTCATGCTGCCCTCCCCTTGATGAGAACATGCATCGTTTTTCTTCCTTTCAGGTCTCCTGTCTCCTCATCTCAGAAGCTTTTACAAATCTTACCCCTTCCTATCAAAGCAAGCTACTAATGGAGTTTGGTCTTGGAGAAAGGGGAGCAGGGAGAGAAGTTGATTGTTTTAGAGAGGAAAATTATTCTCTACTTTCTCCTATCACAGCCCTTTATTTTCCACCTGGAAAAAAAATACATTGCACTTGAAGAAAATAATATTAAATAATAATATTTTTTTTAAAAAATCAGAAGATAAGGATAAAACTCATCAGTAACTTTGAATTCCATCTTTGACAATCTCACCATCCATTTATCTGCAGCTTGGCTGTGAAAGATGTATTGGTGGCAGCTCACTTAATGATTTTAGAACTAGTACTGCTGGTGCCCCAAGCCAATTTACCATTAAACAGCAGCGACTTGGAGCCTTTCCACTGTACAGTCTAATTTCTGGAGGGAGAGGAGATGGGAATTGGTTTCTCTGTGTGCAATGAAAAGTTGATTCTCACCAGTAAAGATTAGAAATCTTAACAGATCTACAGTTTTCTGATGTATATTTTAGAGGCATTTGACATTATTCAGGGTGCAGATCCATGACATACAGAAACAGAAAGCTAAGCGTAGCCAAGAAGTGTTAGCTGCCACAAGAGCTAGTAAGCAATATTTATTTATTTATTTACTTATTTATTTGGGCAAAGTGAACCCTAGAGTTACTTCACAATACTGGCTGTAGCTAGAAATCAATCTTTTTAGACAACCATGTAACAGAGACATAAATGTAACTTAAACCTTCAGATGGGATGTCTCTGCCGTAATTGCCAATTTGTGTGGATATATGTTTTACAAATGTTGGTCTGTTGATAAAGCCTGCTGCTCTTCCCACACCCTTCCAAAAGGACCCTGACCAAAACACTGTAGTTATGTTACCAGAAAGTAAATGTGTTCATTCAGAAATGCATTTGCTTCTGAAGACCTCTAGATCCTTGAACTGCAACTGAAAATTTTTCATGTGCCTCTTGCCAAATTTGCTTAAAACATGGCAGCACAGACCAGCTGGTGTCATTCCAGGCCTCCATCAGTGCCAGGCATAACACCAATGCCAACAGTCCTCCATCACTGTTTTTGTCTGACCCTCTACATATAACCGGGCACTGATTTTCCCAATTAGCTCTTTATTAAATGCAATGACTTTTTAAGTTGAAATTTGTCTTCCAAAAGATCTCTGTACTCTTTTTGAAGAAAGTATTATAAAATACACCACTTGCTTTTCAATAGGCAATTATACCCACTGCTCAAAAAAGAAAAAATCCATTTATCTAATTTCAACTTCTCGTCTTTTTTTCTTGAAACGCTTGTTCCCTTAGATTGAAGAGTCTTTTATTACTGCATATTTTCTTCCTTCTGAGGGCTGGCCACAAGGTCATGAGCCAAGAAGTCAGTGCATTATGCATCGAGTCACCATCACAGGGTTGTACACGTGCCTTCAGCTCAGACCTTTCACTGCTGTGCGATAATAGCATGGCTGGCTGGCTGCTGTGTCTCACCAGGATGGTGGTGACTTCTTCAGTGGCAAAAATATTGTTTGTGATCGTGTAATTGGGCTCAACTCCTTCCCCTCTGTCTTTGCTTCCCCTCCCACTCCTCATCTGTTTGTGCATTTGGACATGTTTTTCCCCACTTTTTTCTTTTTAAGATGGACCTCCCTGACACCATCTTCTCCTCCTCCTCTTTTCCCTTGCTCCATGACTTTTCGCTGCTCCCAAAACCTGCTTGTCTTGCAACACCACCTCCTCAGCTCCTGCTGGTGGGGCTGGCAGTTCTGTTTCCGTGAGGAGTTAATGTTAATAATGGCAGAAAATCTTATTAGCTTGGAATTTATGATTTCGTTTTAATGCCAGTGAGCTACATTTCAGTATCAGTAGCCAGTGATTTAGACTGCAAGCTGGTCTTTGGTATGCACAGTTATGGCGTCTCCTCACCAATGATGTTCTTATGACTTCTGGGGTTCAGTAAAATATACAATAAGTGATTAAAGTGATGATCTGCATAAGTAATTAGGTAGTTGTCGCTTCCCCTCACCTTCCCAGAGCATCTCTGCATGTGATCCCTGTAGCCTTTGATTATCAAAATTGTCAGGACCCTTTCTGACTGTCTGCGAACCTGGATTAATTCAGTCTGTGTCTGCCTCACTTCCTCATGGGCTGAAAAATTATAATAGTTGACGTTTCAAGGCTGTGAGGGCTAATGTTACAGTATTTGCATCATGGTTTAGGATCCTTCAGTACAAAGGATCAGGATAAATGTAGTGTTGTGTTGTTACAGAATCAGAATACTGCACAACCTCAATATTTAAATTTCATTTATGTTTCTGACATCAGTGGACTTTTTTCCATCTAGGAACATATTTTCAACGGCTTCAAGGAAAGACAGAAAGGGGGTGGCCACTGAGTTTTACTGGAAGATGGGAAGTCCCTCAATTTTAGTCCTTTTGGAGAGCTATTAAGTATTACAAAAAGACTGGTAAATCTGATAAAACTTTCTGGCAATAAATGAGTGATTTTTCTTTCGGGTCAGAGTAGGAAAAACTCAGCCAACAGTTAATGTCATAACCCTCTGTGAAAAGAAAACAAAAAACTGAATTTCACAAAATTTTTGTCACTAATGTTTTAACACGATCACACTGAGAAATTCACTAGTATGTTCATCCTAGGGAACAGTTTATGTGTGGGAAACACTGGATCAGACATATTTAGAACAGTGATACTCAGCCATGATCAACTTCTGGCATGTTGTGACTAAAACTCACTCAGATGCCCAGGCAAATAATTTGCTCTTAAGACCAAGCAGAATTTTCCAAAGATTTTATACTAGACATGAATAGGGTTGTGAAAACCAAGAAGTTCTGTGTGAACTTGAAAGGAAAATCCCTAGACCTGTGTTACTCTAACAGATTTTGGCTCTCAGGCTTTATTTGATTTTCAAATCTCTTAAGATCTCCCCATTCCTTTCTTTTATATATTTTAGCTTTAAGAGAAAATTAACCCTTAGAAATAAATAAAGGATTTGTAACTACATAGAGGCTTATATCCTGTACATAACTGATGTTTGATGGGAGCCTTTGGCAGTCCTTGTCTAGTTTCTAGGATAATGAGATAGATACAATTTTTATATTGCTATTGCAATAATAAGAATTCTCATCATAAATTTATATTCTGTTCATGGGGTCATCCCATCACCTTCATCTAAACTGTTTGGCACAGATCCTTCTGTCTTTCTGGTGCTGGTCTAATTTAAGATTTGAGAAATATCTCTTTCAAATCATACCAAATTTTAGGATTGACAGATAAAAATATTCTTGAAATGGCCGCCATGGACCAACAACTTAACATATACCCCCAAAGAACAGTATGGCATATACCTTCAAATGTAAATGGTACCTGAATATTAGTATCAAAGAGGCAAAATGCCAGAAAAAAATTTAGGATAAATATGAACAGCTATGGGAACTACTAGAGGATGATTGGGTAATTCCTCAGTTCTAGAACCAGACATGGAACATTTCTGCAGTTCTTAAACTTATGCAAGATACCCAAGAAATGTACAAGTTTCTTATCAGGAGTGTTATTCAGTTTCCCTTTTCTATCCATATTTGAATTCAAATATATTAGATACCTTTCAGAGGAAGAAAAACATTTATCTTCCACTTTGTCTTTCACCAAAATATGATTAAATCTTATTTTTCTTGAGTAAGTGGTCATTTCTGCTTGAGAGGCAAATGTTGGAAGACAGAAGGGCCTGGTGTATCATTGAACAATGACAATTATATTAAATTCATTTAGTGCACCGTAAAGGTAATGTGCCTAATTGAAACATAAGGATAGAAGGAAGAAAGGAAAAAAGAAACACTTGTATTATCCTTTCTATTTCTTCTCCTTTTCTTTTTAAGGATAGCCTATCATTAGTCATCATGAAAGCTCTTGGTGGCCACTGAAACAGAAGAGGGACCTTTGACACAGCTTGATCAATCCTAATTGAATAGACCAGAGGGACAGAAGCCAAAAGGAGGGGACCCATTCTTTGCATTTGACAGCCTCGTCCTTTTTAGTTTGTCAGCTGTCAGAAAACATTGGGGCACTCTCAGGGCGCATGAGAATGCTTTAAGTTGTCATACAGTTTTTTGCCACATGAAGAAGGTTGTTTTAAGCCTTGAAAGTGACTGGTGTGCTCTGAATATCTAAAATTCTAACACTGGGAGACACCTGGTGTAGTCAGTGAAGTAAATGGCAACTTTACTAGGTAAGGACTTGCAATGTTTCCTCAAATTAACAGAAGGTTTTGATCCACTCCCCATCCCTTTACCCCAATCCAAGTTTTTCAGCATTACACTTCTATCATTTACCCTCTTCTTTGCACAGGGGTAGGATATGAGTCAGAGAAGACTGAGACTCCCTATTTTCTGCCACAAACCCCACCTGGAGATGCTTTCTGTATACTTCTGCATTTCCCATGGAAAGTTAATAGCTGAAGAGAAGACCTGAGCTCCTAAAAAACCTGCATGTATTGTGCAGTACCACTGTGGTTTTATGCTACAAAAGGGCAACATTCTTTTGACTTCTCAGAGGCCTAGAGTAACTATTGCTGGACCTGAACAAATACTTCTAGGAATATCAAGGTGATGGAAGAAAGGGGATAGAACATGTCTGCCTTTAGTCTTCCTGTCCTCTCATCCTTTCTTCCTCTGGTATGACATTACTGCAACCAAGGCAGTGGTTTCCCATGAGAAATTTCAAGCCGTAAGTAGGGGAGTAGAGCAGGGAGATCTAGGGTTGGATCAAAAAAGAAGAAAAAGTCTTAGATTAAAGGTGATCCGTTGAGGCCTTCGCTTCACACTCACAACAAGCACTTTCATATTCATCTCTTTACTAGTGACCCCTCTACTGGTGGTGACTTCACAACCTCCCCTCTTGCCTTCCACCACAGGCAGATTTTTGGGATTTTTGCCTCTTTTGTCTATGCTTTGAATCCAAGCACCAGACCAGTAAAGGAATTCACTGCTTTCACATTGCTTTCAGCTTGATGAGGACCTCAAAAGGCTGAAAATCTCCTCAGAAACTTCACCCTGAATGGGTCTCCATCTCAGTGGTAAAAAAATCAAGCAACTAAATTGTTTGGAGGTGTTACTATCTTCTCACTCTATGTTAGTCAAGGTTCAGACATAATTGCCTCTCATTCCTTCTCTTGCATTTTGACAAGTCAGAGGGGAACTTAAGAAAGGTCCACTGTTGTCACCTCCTGATCACCTCCCTCACTGCAGTGCTTATAAACCACACTGTCTTTTCTGCTGTACGGACTGCCTCAATCATGTATTTGGCAGAGAAAACGTGCACAAAGATCACAGTTCCTCTAGACATCAGCTACATCAAAAAGACACCTTCTTCTTGAGTTGTAGGGGAAGTGAAAATTGTCATACTGACAGTTCCTCAGGGCAAAGTTTGGAATTTTGTATCTATTTCTACAACAAAGGATTTGCTGCAAACTCTTGTTTCTTGTACTGTTCTCTGAAGGACCCATCTCTAGGCAATCGATGCACTGCACAACATTAATATAATTAAACCAAAAGAGCAACCACTACAGAAAACGAGGAAAAAGGAACTCTGAAAGGAGGAATGAATAACTTAAGAAAGGTCAAAATGGTCATCAGCACTGTCATCACTGCAAAGGTCTTAAATAGAGCCTGCATGGCCATAGAGGGAGTTGACAGACATCCACAGGGAATGTCTGAAGCCAGGCTGTGATGGTGGAAGTTCCTGTCATATTCTAGGAAGTGTCTTAGCACTGAAAAGCCATGTGAACTCAGCTGCACTGAAAGCACCATCTGAGCTCTGACAGGTCATACCTAAATCTTAACATAAAGAATTCACAGGAATCTGCTCTCTCATTATTCAGCTTATGCTGAGGGAGATGAATTTCACTCCGTTGCATTGGTTACTCCTGTGACAGCTGAGTGGGTTATGTGTCCAGGAACAGCAAACCCCTGTATTCTTATACTGTATTTTCACTGACAAACGTCCTTCACTGTGGCAGCTTCATAGGATTTTAATTTCCGCCTACAGCAGCACAGGTACTGATGTTGGTCAGCAAGTCCCTTTTAGTCCTAGAAAGGGAAGAGGCCATGAGAAAGGTAAGGTAAACTATTTCTAAACATGTCTCAGGCTGTAATTTAGAGTACTTGGGTCTCTGCTGAATTTAGTCCTCCAATAAATAAACAAAAATTATGTGGTTTCTTCACCTTGGTGTTTTCAACAGAAACTTCTGATTCTCCAGTTGCCCATGATTCACAAAGATGTGTTGAAAACCAATTTAAGACCCAGCAGAACTGAGTACGCCACCACATTCAGCCAGCTGTGGAGATTCATGCCAGTGCTTCTGCCACAGGACAGATGATGAATGGCTGTTGGTGTTTGGGAAGATTCTGCAGCCCAGAGCATATTGCCTTGATCCTCAATGTCAACGAATAGGTCGTCATACTGCTGGAGGTAATCGGAATGCCTGGTTCTTTTACCCCTTTGTTTTATCGTAGGAAAGAACTTTAATATTAGGAAAAGCAGAAGGAAAGTGTAAAGTTTGAAGGTGGGTGGCTCTGAAAAATTACTAGCATAAGTTGCTGGGGTTGCTGGCAATGTTTCCTTCCAGTTTAAACAGGAAATTCAAAGGTGCAAGACAACCCTGTCTGTAAGTAACACATCTCACACTTTGGCTTTGAGGAGAAAACTCATTTTACTCAGGAAAGAGATACCTGATGGAGAGAGAAGAAAGTAATCTGTGACTGTTGCCACTGTGGTCATTGTTAAATCATGAAACAGTTCCTATATGTACAGACAATTCCATGTGGATTGTCCACCTGCTGCAGGAACTGAGACATCACTCTCTACAGCCTCTCATGCACAGAAACTTAAATATGTAATATCCATTACCTCTACTGACCTCAATATGAATAAAGGACATGTTGAGATATTTTCACATATGATGACATTTTCTTTCTGGTCTATGGCCGTGTTGGATTTTCTCCCATCTTCCTTCACATACACATCTCTCAAGTATTTGAGTGCAAGAGTCTTGGCTCATATATAAACATCTCACGGTGCTTTGAAGTCCCTCAGCAAGGAATAAAGTTCCCAGTCCAGATTCTCAAAACGCACAAGAAAGAGAGAAACTATAGGAATAAAGTTGTGTCCTTCATGCATATGGAAATATCGTGACAGGGGGTTGAGGGCAGGACAGAGAGAGATTTAGAATCTGGAATGAGCTGTCTGGAAAAGGCACACACTGAGTGACAGATGGACAGAGAGGGTCTACAAAAAGAAGAGACCCAAAACAGCTGCTTTAGAAAGGACACAGGTTACAGGAAAACAAAATAAAAAGAACAACTATCGCTTTTTAAAAAAAATTTTAATAATTCATAAATAAAGTAGTTCCTTTTTCATCATTCCTCTCCTT
The DNA here is from genome assembly GCA_008033365.1 of Pseudorectes ferrugineus. Lineage (NCBI taxonomy): Eukaryota > Metazoa > Chordata > Aves > Passeriformes > Pseudorectes > Pseudorectes ferrugineus. Next base: position 1,307 of record QWTY01010656.1, on the reverse strand, counting down.
GGACCTCCCATATCCCACTACCGCTCTATTCAAGTCCAAAGATATATGCACCACTTCTTGCTAGTCGTAGCACACTTTCAAAATCATACATTAAAAAAAGATGAGTTAGGAAGAAAAAACTTACAAAAAAGAATGTAGATGTGTGCAGCAATTATCAGTTTACCATTGTGGGCAATTTGGATTTCATTGCCAGGGATCTATGATGTTCTAGAAACAACTCTAAGAATTTGGTAGAAAGTATTACTTACTCAAGTATTCATGGAGTAATTTGGTACTGAAAGTTTTATGAAACTGGTGAAGAATTACTGTAGACTTTATTGTGAGGAGAACCTTTGATAACATTGAAGTTGCCATGTCTTTAAAAGTCGACTGAGGAGCAGTAAAATTTGGTGTAATTGAGAAACAGTTGCTTAGCGCATTACAAAATCAGATGTGCTATTTTGCAGAAATTAATGTGAAGACAAGAGGAAAAAAAAAGGGGAAAAAAAAGACAAGAGAATCACTATATGGCTCATTACAAGTAAATTTGATTCTGTTCAAACAACCCTGACTACAGAGACATTTGAATCAGCAAAATGAGATACTTAGCAAAGGACTGGTATATCTCTGTCTTGCTGGACTGTCCTAGCTCTTCATCCCTGTAGTAGTAATCAGTTGAAAAGACTCATTCATATTTCACATCTTCTTATTACAGAGATAGTATTTGTGTTAAGAGTCTGAAAGTCCTAGATATGCTATTTCTAAAGCAGAAACAGAATAAGAAATGACATCCTTATTCTACAAAGCCAAAAAAACCACCCCGTGAGCAAATTCTTACATGATGTTCTCCTGTAGTGAGAGAAGGGACTTTTTGTATATTTTTTGTTGTGTCCCTCCCCCTACCTTTTGCGTGGCACAAAGCTGCATTGGTTTCTCTCTATTTTAATGATAAAATCAGTGTTAGCTTTTAATTTTACTCATTCAAAAAAAATTGGGGAAGAGTGAAATGTCAGTTTTCTTCAAGTGGAAGCATATTTTTCTTGCTCTGTTTCGGGAGCTAACTGTGCAAGAAAGTCCATGGGAGGAGATTCCTAACCTAGCTATCAAAACCAATACTGACAGGCTATAACTTCTAATCAAAGACTGACCTCATTCAGAGTGTATAGGACTCCAGGGAAAATCTTGGGAACTACAGACTGGTGAGTCTGACTTCCATCCCTTGAAAGATGACAGAGTCTATAATAAACAATAAAATCATACAGTACATGAACCATATTTTCTGTTGGGCAGCATGGCTCCAGCAAAGGGAAAACCCACCTCAATAACTT
>QWTY01010654.1:0-19957 GCA_008033365.1 Pseudorectes ferrugineus | reverse complement strand
TTTTTTTTTTTTTAAATAAAAAGGTCTTTTTTTGAGAGAACATCATGGACTTTTCACAGGAGCTGAGAAGGGCCACAGGGGCAGGCCGAGGTAAGAGACTGACAATCTTCAGGTGATTAAGGAGACTCAAAGGCTAGGTAGACCTACAAAATGAATAACTATGGACCCAGAACCATGCCATAAGGCTCAATGGCTTGTGATTTGCAAGTTGATAAGACAAGAAGATTAATAATGCTGCATGATAATGGCTGCTCCCTCTCAGCTGGGGAGATGGTAATGATCTGATATTGCTGTAGGAGCAGTTCAGTGTGCTGCAGAGAGGAGGGTGCGAATTCACTCATCCCAATTGGCCCCGAGGATATAGAGATTTTGAAAAATGGGAATGCAGTTACAATTTTAATTAGATATAAAGTTTTTAATAATTTTGCTGAAATGAGGACTTCAAAGAACATATTTTGCAGCATTCAGGCCCATAACTCCTGAGTGACAGTTTTGGTTAATTTGCAAGTTTTCAGATCAAACTTTGCCCCTGGCTCCATGCTGAGGGTAAAGTAAAATGTCAATTTCTTTCCTCAGTGATCTCAAGCATCTTATTTAGGCAGGTGTGCTGAATTCTCTTATTCTGTAGACGTTAGCTGAACAAAACTACTCATTAAAATATATGCTTAGGAAAAAAATTAGCGGCATAAATAAAATCAGTAGTAATAAAGAGAATCAATCAGCAAGAAAAATGTACAGCAATATACAACATAAAAATTTAAAGAAGAATCAGGGTAATATTGTATATAAAAGGTGATTAAATGTTAGCATATGATTACGCTGTCATTGCATATTATTATCAAAGAATGTTTAATTTATACCCTGTTTAAAATTAGAGGTAGCTATGCAAAAGGATATTTTTCTGCTCCAGACCATATTTTTTTTTCCTGCTGAATCCACACATATACTGTAGATTTGTGATTCAGATTTGTGGTTCTGAATTAATTACGTTAGATGTCTGAAGTACATTAGTTCTTTGGCAGTCTACAAGGCAGTAATAATAGGGAATGATGTTGTCAGTCATTTTAAAGTCATCATTCGGCTTCTGCCATCTCCATTCTACCACTTCGAGGGGTTTAGGAGAAAACAGCCTGCCGAAAGACTGTTTTAACAAGCACCTTCTTGGGAAAGACTATAAAATAGGAACTGAAATAGAAAAAAAAGAAGGCAAGGCAAAGCAAACCAAACAATTAGAATAAGTAGCTTGAGTTTCTTGAGTATTTAGTTGTTGGTCATGCCAGCAGGGTGTACTGTCTTTCTCATTTGATTTTTTTTAAAATAGGCATGAAATCCATTTTTAATTTTTGAACAGGGATGTTTTTGCAGTTTTCAAAAAAAAAAAAAAAAAATCCATGTATTTTGATTCTTGTTAAAGGTGAGAACCTGCTTCTTTAACTGTATTTTCCAGGAAATCCTAATGCCAAACAAACATAGCAATGCAAATTGACTATTTAAGCCTAAATGAAGATTTGCAAGTAGACACTTGATAAGCTTGGAACATTTGAGCTTGAGCTAAAAAAATTAATTTAAAAGTAGACTTTTCTAATGTTCTTAAAGATACCTGTGCTTAAAGTCAGAATTACTCTGAAAAGAGGGCAGGAATGGTTTTTGGAAGTGGGATGCAGCACACAGCTTGTGCATGCTCAACATGTACCCGTGTGACATGTACCCACACACCTGCTCACACACACAGAAAACAGGAGTCGTTGTCATTGTTGTAAAACCAGTATTGGACAGATTATTTCTGGCCTTTCATCCAGCTCTGCTCTTTCAGGAGAGCTCCCCAGCACAACAGTACCACTCTGCAAGCTCCTTCACAACAGGTTTTTTTCCTGGTGCTAAACATTGCTCAGTGTGCAGCAAGTTCAACACCCTTTACAACTTTTCTCTAGGGACAAGTACTACAAAGGGGTTGTCTTTTCTAAGGTATGTCAAGGCCTGAAAACCCACTAAGTGGTAAGTGTACAGCTCTGACCTGACTGAAGCAGCAGTGGCCTGCAGCCTGCAGAGAGCTCTCAGCTCTCTATCTATCTAAGCCGTTCACAAGTTAATGCATCATGAAGGGAAATGTTTCCCATGAAATTCACTTAGTTGCTGTTTAAACAGTAAATAATCCAAAGATATGAAGGTTTATTTTCATTGAAATATACTATTTTGTTAATTTAAAATTAAGTAAATTGTCAAATTGGGAGTACTGAATGCAGAAAATAAATGAAGGTTTTGCTTTAAAGCTGGGGAAAGGTTAAAAACTAAAAAAGGATTTAGGACGTAGCAGAAAAAAACCTGTAGAAAACAGCTGAACTGAGGTATTTAGGATGAATCAAACACACCTTTATATATATCAGAGCTGAATGATAAGTAGCTTCTATACGTACTATTTATATTTCAAATGCTTAGGTTCACACAGCATACTGCAGGAATATGGTATTCATAATACAAGTATATATAAATACACATATATAATATATACATATATATTACACACACATATATATGTATACACATGTACATATATATATATAAAAAACTAGAATTCGGAAGATAGGTATTGCTGGTAATAATTCATTTCTAACAATATGCCTGATTCTGAAAGTGCGTGTTTTTCAATACATATGTATGTTTTATAGAGAGAGAGACCTGTGTCACTGTCAGGGGCAGAGCAGAAATGTGGATTGAATGGTGAAATGGTATAACCCCTCATGTGTCATCTTTCTAGGAATAATCTCTCAGCACGACAATCCTATGCATTCAGAAGTATTCTGGAAGTTGCCATTGTATGGGGAAGTAAAGATTACTTTGATGCTGAGCTTCTGATAGACAAATAAGGAAAGGGCTGATTTGGGTCAGATAACTCGCTTGCAGTCTGACACATGTTCAAACTCTAAGCCTGCAAAGCTGGGCTGGAAATTCTCTGGGAACAAACTTTTCCATTGTTTTCCATGCTCCCACTTCCAGTGCCAAATACAACCTGCAGTTTTGAAGGTGTGTGAAAACAAGAAATAAGTTGAAAAAAGATTTACTACATCCTTCCACTGTTCAAGGAGAACCCTTCTGGGGTTTGGTTCACTTTCAAGTTTGCACAGATTTTGTCCCAAACAGCTCGCCTACTCTGATTCTGAAGCCTTTGAAAATAAAAAAGTAAGTCCAGAAATACAGAAGCAGCAGTGTTCCTAACTAGTGTATGTACCCTTTTTGGACAGGACCAGATTTTTTATCAGGAATAGGAGTAAAATAGGTCTCTGTGATGATTCTTCAAAATCAAGTGAGATTTTGTACAGTACATGTATGTGGTTTATTAGGCAAAACTCTGTAAGTTGAGTTTTCTAAAGTAAATTCCCAGTCTGTTTTTTCAGCTGGATAATCTATTATATTTAGCTTTTCCCACTTCAGCCAGAGCTTGTTAAAACTTCTCCCTTTGTGTCCATGTGTTAAGATGATGGACAGTATTTGCTGATTCCAGCTTATCTAGGCTTTTAACAGGAAAATCCTGGATCAATTCAACCTGTTTGAGCCAAAAATCCTGTAAATGCCTGAGTCTGGGGAACGGTTTCACAGTAATAAACAAACACAAGTAGTTTATGGAACTCTACTGAAAAAAAAAGAAAAATCTTCCATATTAACACATTCATATCCATAGCATAAAACAGCTTTAAAAAAAAAAAAGTCTTAACCTATCCTTTGCATATATCACTGGACTGAAACTCAGTTGGAAAGAATGGCATATGCCAAAGAATTAGTTCCCTGCTCACTGATGGAGCAGAAATGTGTTTGCAGCTCAGGTTATGTTTTCTGCTGCTGGTAGCTCTGAAATATTCACATATGGCCCTTATATTTTCACTTACCATCTATTTGCCTCTATTTTCTCCTTTCGTGTCCTTGACATGCTGATCTCAGCATTCTATCAATTAATGAGGCAGGGATATCACAGTTTTTCATTTGTTTGTTTGTTTGTTTGTTTGTTTTAACAGAAAAAAAGGGGACAAAGTCTGACGAAGGAAAATCAATTAGTATGAATAATAAAGAGTGTGTATAGGGCAGAAAACAGCCCTTTTTATGAAAGTCAGTTTCTTCTGACATCCTCCATTGTCCATATATAATATGCTCCCTAATATGTTGGTCTTTTAGCAAATGCACCCATTGGGAAAAGGAAAAATATATAGAAAGAAATAGGGGACAGGCCGTGAATTTGACAGAAAAATGTAGAGATCAAGGAGTTTTGCCAGTACTGAAAGAAAACAGAATAAATTAGAACTTCTTTTAGTGTATGTCAAACAGCTTTGAAGTTTTAATGTGAAGTTATTGTGCATAGTAAGAAAGACCATTTTCCCCATGGATTTCGGCTAACTGATTGCCCCAGGGGCAGGATGGGTGGTAAGAGAAGATGCATCAAAAACCCATCCTTAAAAAAAAAAAATTAAAAATTTCCTATGAGACTTCTCAGCTTCAGAAATGTTTTTAGGTTCCACCGTATTGCATACTTTACTGCTTAAACAGTCATGTATACAGAACACAGCAAACACGACTGCAGTGTTTGTATTTCACTGGGAATGTGTTTTTGGTGCATCTTCACATTCTGTCAAGTGACAACACACAGTTGGCACTTGTCCTTGCAAGACAACAGAGAGGAAAGGAACAGCCAGTTTTATCTATGATATCAGAAATCAGTAAATAATTTGCAATTTATAATTTAGTCTTAAAATGTCACTTTTGAATGTCCCCAAACTATTTGTGAAACTGTACATTTTAAAAGTAGGTAAGAATTCTTAGAATCAATAAACATATTGCTGGTACACTCCATACCAAAATTACAAATAATTAAGTCAGACATCTTCTTCACTGACTTCAGTTGTTTTTCCCAGGTGCCAACCTGGCCAATTTGATCTGCTCACCACCCCTACATGGTAGCAGTGTTGGTGGTGATTTTCACAATTGATAGAAGTTAGAACAGCCCAGGGGCTGCACTAAATCACACCAGGACACAATCAGAATTGATAAAATAGGACTAAATTTAGGTATAAAAATTGTTGAAAAGACCTTATCGCTTCCCTCCTCAGGTGAAATAGCAGGCGTACAGAGACACGAGCTGGCTGCAACTCACTTCATTAATCAAATCAATGTGAATTTCAAATTTCAAATATAATATCTGAATATACAATTTTAAATTGGTGCTGGTGCAGTTTCCAGCATTTGAATTACAAATTTGCTTTTTGCTAATCCATTCCCTAACAAAGATCAAACACTTGAAAATTCATGAAAAGCAAACATAAAAGGGTCACAAACATGGTCAAATGTTACCTGGCTGTTTAATTCAAATGGATACTCAAAGAAAATGTTTCCGATATTTGTTCAACCCCTTCTTTCTAGTTAGCTTAAAAAATTAAAGTTAAATGGCAGACTAATACTATGTGCAAATCAAAAAAAAAAAAGAATCAAGGAGACTTGAAGATAGCAATACAGAAGTAAATCATAAAGAGAGATGAGCACATCTAGAGTCATACTGGATATCAGACTGAATCTGTGGATGTTCATATCCATAGCTGGCATTTTATCTGTGACATAAATAGCTGTAAAATTTGGGAGCAAGTTTAAATGTTGAATATATCTACCTCCACTGTGATAATCAGTTCTGCTGTATACTCATTGCCAGAAAAATGCATTCATATCCAAATGTGCACTGATATATTGAGCCAGTAGTCAAAGTTTAGCAATATGGGTACACACTTTCTTTCTGTTTCACTGTTGCAAGTGCTATTGACAGCAAAGTCAAATATGCCTTTAGCAAAAAGGAAAGAAGTAATGGGATTCTTGTTTCTCAAGTTCTGCCTAGTCACATTCAACACATATATTATTTTCCTGCCTTACAACAATCTACAAACAGAACCTTCTCATTTCAGTTTTTCACACGTTTTCTTTGTGTGAATCTCACTGAAATAGGCAAGCTGTCAGTGACAAAGCTTAGTGTCAATCTCATATGAAGTTGAGAAATGGGAATTACAAAAGGAAAAAGCTAGTAGCCACAATCAGTCCTGCAGCTACAAACAACTTTTTTCACTTCATCAACCAAATTTGTACTAGAGGGATAATCTATGGTGCCACCCATCACTGACGTCACTGCTGTTTCTGAAGATATAAATTACTTTATGTAATAGGTAAGTTCTTACAGGAGAAAAAAACCCACAATGAGAGTAACGTTTTCCAGGAGAAAACCCATCTCTTCCACATAAATGCCATGGGCTCCTGTTGTGCCATGACTGTGTTATAAATCTAAGCATACCACCTCTGCTTGTACTGCTCTCCTACTTGAGTCCAGGTCAGGTTTGTAAGAACCTTTTCATTCAATACCAAATTGCTCTTTGCAGTACACAGCTATTAGTGACTAAAAGATCAAGCAAAATGGAAAAAAAGGAAGGTGATCCTGTCTCACACTCCATGTTCTTTCCTTCCATCTGTGGAAACCTCAGCTTACAGCCCAGCTGGGATCTCTCCACTACTCTGGCAGTTTACCACTTAGTCCAGCAAGTGGTACTGTTGAAGTTGGTGACTCCACTCCTAGACATGTTATAGGGAAGACACTGTAACTATTAAAGGTATGTATAATAGGATTTTTGAAAAAGGAAAACAGTTTGGGGGATTTTTTGCTTTATTACTGGCCATAAAAGAGTATGAAAAATTGTGAAAATACATGTAAGCATGATGGATCATCGAAGCTAGCTTGCTCAAAGAATTCAAACGATGGTTGCTAGACAGGTAAAGCTGGAAGATCTCCCTGGTTATTCTGAAAAAAATTGACAAAGCAAAGAAGGATCAATTAACTTCTGACAGTCCAGTGCTGCAAATAGCATGGAAAGAGTTGTTTGAGTTGTTATGGGATAAAGAGTATTTCTATATAGTTTTCTTTCTCGTTCCCTGTTTTGATAAGTTAGTGTTTGTTCCTGTTGATGCAGCTATATAAAATAAAGGCTTTTGTGAATATACACTTGGATTTTGTTTAACAGGATGATTACTTCACAACTTTAGGATGGTTACTGCAGGTCACTGTACTAGAGGGAAGAACAGAAAAGCTTTGAGGGAGGGTGACATAACTGATGACAGCATTCTGTTGGGGGTGAAAGCTGAGGGCTGATGTGGAATAAGCTGAAGAGTACCAGCACTGAGGGGCGAGCTGCACCAGTAGTATTGTTTTATGGGATCCTTGTTTTCTTGTTTCTCTTCCCCTGCATGGAGGATTTCATAGCCTACATTTTTCTTTCACTTTCTCCCCCTTAAAGTAATTAGGGAAAGAAAAGTAAGGCACTGGTCCTTAAGCAGAAGTTTATTTTGATTTTTTTCCTTTCAACACACATGGGTCTTATTCAGCCAACATCTTATAGATGTTTTGAGACATATTTGCTGGGTCAACATGAGTGGTTAATTTTATATTCATCTTTCTACTGCCATGGAAGTGATAACTAAGGAACTGGGTAAGTTTCAGGATAGTGAACAGGATAGGTAGTGTTTTTTACTCCATGCTATGCCTGAATGTCGGTAATAGAATTAAACTAAAACTAAGTCATTTAGAGAAGGCTAGGTTATCTAAACTAAATCCCATCATTAACTTATATAGTCCTATAGCTGCCTAAGAGCTGAGCTGGCTGTTATGGCTCAGACAAGCTGCTTTCATTCTCCACTGACACTAAGCCCTAGGAGAGGACTTCTGGATCTTAAACAAGTTTAGACCACGTGCCAAACACTGACATTATTTCATGCTTTTTATTTTTTTGGGGTGAGGTGTAGGTTGCAGGTACTTTGTAGACTGGAGACTAAAATAAATCTTGTGGTTTGCCAAAGGCTTACCAGCAATGTTACTCAGTCACTCTGCCTCTCAACTTCCTGCTACAGCCACTGGATGTTCCTGCTGCACATCAGTCACACAATAGCCATATCTTCCTCGATCTTTTATACAAAGAGTGCCAAGTCTTCTTTAGACTATTTTCTTGTAAAGTTCTATGTACATTATTGTATAGTTTGCACATGCCAATATTTCTTTTCGTGTATTTCTTTGAGAAGTTGAGATGCATTTTTCAAACTCTTACATGTGCCATTTTTGGGCTGTTTGATGTTTGCTGAAATGTGATAGGAAGTGCTCAAAAAGCAGATTTCCAGCAAATTCATCACAAAGGTTTGCAAAGCAATTGTTCTAGGATAAAGTAACTATTTGTGTAAATTATCCATATTTAACAGGTGTAAGACATTCAGGAATGGGTTATTTGTACTGAGCTACCATAATCTGCTATATTAATTATATTTTGTGGAATGAATACAGTTAACTGTGATCTACTGATTGTCTTTGTTCCACGCAAAGAAATTTAATTACATTTGGAAAATGTAATTAATAATAAATAAATTATTTTAACTGCATAACATTAATTACAATACAATAAAAAGAAGTCTAATTCCATTTGGAAGGTGTTGAAGTGATCTTAGCAAATTCATAGTACCCCTAAGAAAGGCAAGGGTGTGACAGGTAGGTCAGAGAGCTCCTTCACAACCTGGAATACTGACTGCATCAGCAGTCAGCATCTTGCTTCCTAAAAGATATGGAAGGTAAAGGCTCCGAGATTTTAAACAGCTTGTCTGGTGGCCTGTGGTCAAAGGTTACTGGGTTCCCAAAACCATTTCCTGAGAAGATGGAGAAGAGGCTAACTGTCTGGAGCCTCAGGATTTACACTGATCTGAGATACCATGGAGCACATTCAATTTCATAACCAAATCTGTGGGATGTGTATGTTGCTAACAGTGTTTTTTCCCCTTGAGCTTGTTATGCTGAAACTGTCATCAAACTTACCAGTAAGGTTTCTTTCTTCCAAATACTCTTCTGCTGATGATAACATCTCAAATCACCAACTTTTTTTGCACACAAGAATATTTTTTTTTAAAAATCCGTCTACTGATGGAGACACTTGCATAGGTAATGCTCCTGAGATCACTCACATGTTTACCATAATACTGTTTATCACTGCTTAAAGGAGACTGTAGAAGTCCTGTCAAAGCCATAATGAACACAGCATGCAAACACTCAGTTACTGGTTTAACTGCCCCTGCTGGAACCAAACACATCAGAGGAGCAATGGGAAATATATCTTAAAATAATAACTTTTGTCAATGATGCTACAGTCTGATATACAGTTACAAATCTAAGCATCAGAGATTGTAGCCTCACTGCAGAACAGTGAGGCACAATCCTTGAAGGTACTTGACAAGTCAACCAAGCAATACAAAAAATTTGTTCAAGTAAGAAATGTCTAATTTTATTTAACAATAATTTTAAACTTTATATGCAGAAAGAAGAAGCTCAATCTTAAATACAGTGGCTGTAAATCAGAAGCTGTCCACCCTACTGCCCATATAATGTATAGCATTATTTTGCAGCAAGCTCAAAGCTGAGTTAACAAGAGGCAAGTAGAGCCAAAGAAAACAGATTTGCCAATAAGCCACTATGTTGAAAATTGAGATCAAAATAATGTTTCCTTGTCATCTTCAAAACATAACTTTTTATACACTGCCTATTATCAAATATGTCTATCTTATGTAGGCTTGTGTGCACCTATAAGCATCTAAGTATTTTTCTGCATATGCACAATCTGCAAAATTAACTGAATAAGCAAGGTGAACTTTTTAAGGAAAATGTAATTTTAAAATTTGATATTTATTATGAGCAGTGACATGAGTGCCCCGAAGATAAAGATCTAGGTAGAATAGTTGAAAATTATATTGTTCATGTGAGTTAAAAACATACTGTGGGAGCCAGAACCATTATTTCTGGGTGTATACCTACATATTCCTCTATATCGGTGCTTCTATCTATACACTAGGACAGAGAAATATTAGCTAACAATAGATGCATCTAATCAAAATGTGTGTGAATGGTATGTACTATGCACTATCATTTCTTTCTGCAATTAATTTAGAATTCAACTGAATAATATGAAGTCTTTTACTACTTAATTAAACTTTTGTAATGCCTGTTTTACCAAGATGAATAAAATGCATAAATTGTATGAGGTGACATCTAATGCACACAAAAAAGAGAAATGTAAAAAATCAGAACAGTGGGTACATTAAACTGATTCTTAATAATTGAAACCAATTTAATCATTTGAGATTATTTTATTCTAGCTGACGTAATACTGTAGCAGTTTTATTCTAATTATAACCTGTTTCATTTTACTCTGCCTTTCTAGTTAATTATTACAGTCAATTTGTAAAATGACATGGTTCCACATTTGCATAGGTCACTATTAAATAAATGAATAGCTGAAATTACTCTAGCATTGAAGTGTCAACTTTGGTAGAAGTCAAGAGGACTTCAAATGTTCTTCTAACACCCCTTAATGTGTTAATGACCACTATTAAACTGCAATTAAAAGGCCAGAGAAAAAATGCACGAAACAGTTAATAGAAAAATAGCAGAGACACAATTAAAACACTTCGGTTTTTGACTGATAGAAAATAAAGGGATATGCTGAAAGAAGTATAGTATGAATCTATGCCTAACACGACAGAACTGACAGTTTAATGATAACAAATCATAGGCTGCCTTTTTTTGGAGCATTACACGTCAGCTTGACATTAACATCAGTAGTAAACAAGACAATGTAATGATTTTACCTTGTATTTAAATTGCTACTTATTACGGTACTAAATAATAGCTTTAAATAACTTGGTGTCCAGGCTAGTGATGTATTCTGTTTGCATGAGACAGTACTGAAAGATATGTTTAAGTTTTTTGTCATCTTAAATAAAGGATATATGTATGTCTTAGTTGTGCAGCCTACCCTGTTTGCATCTGAAACCTTTCCTGAATCCATAACACTATCATTAGGCTTGTTTGCTCGTGAGAGGGATGAGTAGTGATGATCAAGTCCTAACTCAAAGCAGGTCAGACTTTTAGGTATCAAGTGGTGTGTATAACTCCTAGAAAGAAGCTCAATTAATCAGAGGTATGCCAGAGCTGTCATATTAAACACTCTTACTTCAAAAGCATACTTTATTGAGAGATGAACTGAGTAGTATGGGAATGGTATGTGGGATTCCAAAAGCTAAATTATATTCAACATGAAAATCAACATTATGTCTGAAAATTTAAATACATGCGTCAGAAATTTCAAAGTTATGGTTCCCACAGGAATTAAAATTTGACCTCCAAGTGCATAGGTAGTATTTTCTACTACTGTTACATTTTAATCATTCATATAATCTACATCTCTGCAATCTAGAGGAGTTATGTTTGCCATGGGAAATACGACTTCTTCATTTTCCATTATTATCTGTGTGTTGTGTATGCTCATCCATAAAAATTAAATTAGTTTATGGGTTAAATCCTATTCTCAGTTGCACTGTGTAAAAACAGGCTTGTTTTAGTGACTCAGTGGATTTAAGTAATTTCATTAATATAAACAAACTTATTTAGGCTTTCTTATGCTACCTAGAAGAGCATTACTGCTCTCCCTAGAAGTTCATCTGTGATATAGCTTAGCCCTTCGTAAATAGGCATTTACTTCTTAGATCAATGGACTAAATCACCATTTCTCCGTCTTATCATTATGTCTTTTCAATTATGCAAAATAAGAAAAAATATAGATCAGTGTGTTACTGTTTTTTTTCTTCTTACTTCACACAGATAACTTGTATGCTTTAATGCATTCTTCTATAAATCAGTAGGAAAACAAAACTGAAGTTCCCTTTCCCCTCATGTTTATTTAATTAGGCATAAAATGTACTGTCAGACAGCCACAAAAATTGGAGGAAGATTCAAAAACTACATTGCACATTCTTATATGAGGATAAAATTATGGTTGCAGATGGCCAGGTTTTAAAGGATGTTTAGGCATTTAAAAATGTAGATAGGCTCCCAATAGGATTTTAAAAGGTTAGATTATTTTGAAAATCCTGCTAGGCACTGGATGTATTTCTTTGAAGTTCTCGTACATGTGTAAGTTCATACAGTGGGGAAAAATGCACATAATCAATGAAATAATTGGAACAGATTCAACCAAAACCATTTCATTGGCACCACAGATTTTCCTATGCTTAAGTCTGTTTGTGTCCAGATCAATGCAACTTCATTTATGGTTAAAAGTGAGAGATACTATTTATATTGTACAACTGCTGCACTAAATTGTCTACTATTTATTGCTTCTCTGTTTCAAAATCTCATTTCTTTAAAACATACAAGGTTCTACTCTTGCTAAGGACTAAACCACAGTTGAATGTAAGTGGGAAAAATTGAAAAGGGAAAACTATTTTATCATATTCAAAAACTTGCATAATTTTTGCAAAAAAAGACATCTTTTTCTGGGCTTTCTGTATTACTGAAACTTCTCTTTTAGAACTGCAAAGGATAAGAAACCTAAGTACACTTTCTTGAGGAGTATGTTAATACAGATTGGCTGGGAACTCAGGTTCACCAGAAATGTATACGTATGTGACGATGCTATATCATTTTTATAGGTTCAGTACTTAACCTCTTCTTGCCAGTTTCCTCTGAAGGATTTGCCTTAGCACCTGCCAAGGACAAAGGAAAGCCCAACAGCCCCTGTGCCAGTTCTTGTTCCTTGTTGATCCAAACACAGACCAGTTTACACCCAGGCTGATGCAGACAGGCAGAGGGGCACCGGTGCTGTCCTTGGGGTGTGTTACAAACCTGTTCCCTGGCCCTGGCTGTCAGAGGAGGGCTCAGCTTGTGAGGCTAAAACAAGGATGTGCCAAATTGCCCAAAAAGCACCACGTTCCACTATGTACCAGCACTGGCCAGACCAGGGTAAGAGAAAGAAGCAAGTTTGTGTTAAAGCACAGAAGGAATGGTATCATTCCACAAAGGGAATGCTAAACTTAGGTAAAGGAAGAATATGGTATATCATCAGGAGCTCTATAGCAAAAGTACAGTAATATTTGGGAAGCATAAAAAAGATTAAGTATAGTTTGGGCATTCTGTAGGAAATAACATAAACTTAATAACTAAAGCACAGAAACAGAGAGGCAGAAGAGTAACTCCAGAAAAGGGAGAGGATTAAATGGTACCAAGCTTAGGTTTCCCTTTAAAATTATGTTAAAAACCAAAGTGATGTTAGTTAATTTAAACACTCTAGTTAACCCTTGATATTAGTAAACATTTTTAAACAGATGGTTTTTAAACATCAATTTGGACACACTACAAACCAGTGCTAGTAAGCACACAGAAGAGACAATTTGGTGACAAAAAAATGTGCTTTTTATGTTTGGGGGAGAAAAATGTGGACCTACAAACAACTTTAAACATGTCTGGATTTTTTCAGTTTGTTTTTAGTTTTCAAAAGGGTTTTGTAAAAATCAAACCAAACCAGCAAAACCCTCATCCCATCTAGTAATTTCTTTGAAAAATATTTTGGTTTACTTTCATGGTCATATTGTTAAAGCAGAACTTGATGTGGAACTGAAGATACATATATGTAGGTGTGTTTAATTGTAAAATTGAGAAAAATGTAGATCTATTTAAAGCAGGAGTGACAGTTGTTGAGCATTGTGATGTATCATCTTGACATGAACTGAATGAGTTAGATTAGTGACTGACACTAGCAATGTCAGAATTTACATTGCAGCACACACAAACTCTGTGGAAATATACTATTAGCACTCGGAGTAAGCAGTGATGAGTAATGAAATAAAAATTGACAGTGTCAATAGTCATATGCCCTCACAGTCAAGAACAACCAACTGTAGTATGTGTATGTATATTAATAAGTGTGTATATCTGTCTGTCTGAAATATATCTATAGTAACTTTAATTACACTAAATTTCAAGAAGCAACAATCCAAAATTGTAGATAAGAAAAGGAATCTCAGTAAGGTCTACTTAAACCCTCTGGAGTGTGATTTACTCTCTAGGTATGTTCACCTCTGCACACGGTGTTGGCATGCACTGCTTGCTCTATATCACTCACCAGAAACTCATCTAACGTGCACAGCTATACACAGGTAAAGGAAATACACTCTTTTAGGAGGAGTTCTTTTTCAAGCACTGTTTTTCTTGTTTAGAGTCAGAACAATAGTAAGTTTTACATGCACAATGGGAAGGAGATACATACTTACTGTAACATATAATGCCCAAGCTATTAAAAAATATCATGATTGAATGGTTAATCCAGCTTGATAAAATTTGTCTCCAACCATTATTGTCTGAAATATATTGATCAAGTGACTCAAAGAATTGGGTCCAAAGTCCCCATCACTTCAGGGTGCACCAGTGGCACTGCAGATCATCCTGCCTCTGGCAGGAGTGGGGACTGTGGATATCTGGCTCAGGTGCTGTAAGTGTATCCAACAGCTGCACCTCTCGGATAGCTCTCACACGCTCAGAAGTATTCAGGGCCCTGGTCTAAGCAGGGAGCAGGTAGTTCCTTCACACTGGTGACCATGCAACAGATTGGTGAGTGAGAAGTTGTTTACAGTTCCTTTTGTGATAGAGAAACCTGTTACTGGTGGCATATGCAGATTAAATTGCCTTTTCCTCAGTGTCTCTCTGAAATCACTTTGACAGTCTCAGATTAAAGTCAATGCCAACTCCGCATAGCTACTGAAATGTTATAAGGATGAAAACTACAGTAATGTCTCAGTGGATAGATGATTATTATATTTTGCCTTTTCTCTCTATTAATATTTGTAATATCTTGACATGAAGTGGATGGAATGGCAGATTATTGACTGCCACTAGCAGTGTCAAAAATAATGCTGTGTTGTATCAAGAAATTATGTATTTTGCAGTCCACTACCATAAATACAGAGAGATACAAAATTGGCAAGAAGCTGTGCTTTCATCTTCAGCAGCCTGGAGTGAAGTCCTGAATATGTTCTCCTGGTCCACCAAAGGCTCCCACAGCAACCATTAGAGTGCCTCAGGCATATGGTGGGCAGGACAGATCTTTAAAGATTAATTCCTCTATATTTATTAAAAAAACATTTTACACAACTTTGGTGCCATCTAAAATTAGTAATTAGAATAGGAAAACAGTGGTGTTTCATTGCTGTGGAGAGTAGGAAGGCAAAACCCTTAAGAAAATGGAAGCTGTCAGAAAAAAATAAAAACAAGTACAGTGAAATAACAAAAAATAATTGTACTTCCCATATGCAAGGGGAGCAACAGCAATGTCTCATTTAGATTTCTATTTCCTCTTTTTGAGAGGAGACAAAATAATGGGCATCTGCATTTTGTATCTGCTGTGATTTTGCTTAATTTTCCTTCTTTGTGTTGCTCTATAAAACAAAGTTACCAGAATGATTTATGTGTCAGGTTTATATTTCCACTTTTTCTAATGGAGCAATTTTATTTTAAAAGGTAAAACATATTTTTTAACCTACCAGTGACATCATTCTCCACATTGGATCAATTATCTATGCACTGAATAAAGTTTAATTGAACCCTTTTAAATCTGTGCAGCTGTTGTGCAGTGAAATAGGCAGGTGGATTATCTCATTAGTATTAATCTAAATGTTTTGTGGTCTCTGCACATTTTAATGTGTGTGGTGTATATATTTGGTAATAATTCTTTAGTTGTTAAAAATAAGATAAGTGCTACAAGAAAACTTTGATAATAATTTATGTAATATTTGGTTCTTAAACAGGATGAATTAAGGGCATTAAAATGATGAGTGATTCCACAAAACCTATTCCAGCAGACAGAATGAATGAAAGTATTAATGTGAAAACTTCTGACCTATTTTAATTTTATTTTAGGAGTGCTCTGTTTTATGCATTGATGTTACTATCAGGATTTTAGCTGGTTTTCCTTCCAATCAGCTTAGCTAACTTAAATCCTTTTTTAAGGTTCACCAGCATCAAACATTTCTACCTCATCTTCCAGGAATCTATTTTCAAAAGATATTATTTGTTCCTAGGACCAAATTCTGACACTGCTTACACAAGTGATTCGGGAATAAAGCTGAAAAAATGGGCCAGGACCACAGCATGTATAAAATACTATAAAGCAACAGAGTGGTATTAGCTTGGCTATCTGAGAATGTAGCCCATGATACTCAGATCTGAGGGTGGAGGATCCGTGGGAGTTCTGCTTGGGGACAATGTGTCTCCGAGCTACCACTGAACCTGCTGGATGCTAATGTCAGGTAGCACTGAAGCTGCTCAGTGAGAAGCTGGCCTGGTGAATATATCCAGGATTTAAAGGTCAATTCTGTGCATTTGCTCAAGTCCAATAAAGAGAGCACTTAGGCGGGGAGAGGAAGGTATGCTTCACATACTGCCAGAGGGGACCCCTCCCGGGCACCGAGCTGAGTCCAGCCGTGTCAGCTCCGAGGGGGAAAGGTGTAAAGTGCCACACAGGTAATCTGCTCCCACACACTGAGAGAGCTTGCTTGGCACTGCAAAGAAGGCTTCACTTGGAGAATTCATGGGCTCACTTTTTTTCGGTACACTGCCGTATTTCAAATTGGTTGATTTAAAAACTGTTGTATTTTGTCTCCGTTTTCAACTTTAATTTGTACCAGAAACTTTCAGAGTTAAAACAATGTTACAGTTAAATGTTTTTTTCATTGCTCTGATCCATCTTTTAAATCTCATTCTAATCTCAGAAAGATTAAGCAACAAATGCACAATATGCAAGAAAAGTGTAAAGGTATGTTTGAGAGGGGGCTATGGGGAAAATACTTACAGGAATGCCTTGTTGCCAACAAGCAATGCTGCTACATTTTATGTACCTCCCAACAGCTGACTGCAGAAGCTACTTCAGATCCAGCTCAGTTGTACAGCCTGGGGGATTAGTGAAAGAGACCACCCTGGAGGTTGTTAAATAGAAAAAATAGTGTGTCTGCCAGCTGGGGGCCGATTGATTGCTGCTTGTGTGTGTAAGGCAGTGATGAAGGGGAGGTGGAGAGGTGATAGGATTTGCTCCTGAACAGTTGGTTTTGTGAAGGACTCTCACTGCCTCAAAGCTGGTGAGGCCCTTGCAATTGTCCTATAGTTTGTCCCTGAGTGGCTGCTAGATTTTCTTGCTGGAAAAATTTATGGATGTATCATAGTCCTGAAGAAAATATCATTATTAGCAGTGAAGCAGCTTCCTCCTGCCTGGTACTGAGCACCTTCACAACACACTGCATTTGGCTGCAAAGAGGATAAAACCCTGCAAGAACTATGAGACTATAAGGTCCTTCTCCTTATGTGAGAAGGACTTGCAACAAGAGCTTAGGGATTTCATTAAGCATTGTAAAATGGTGCATAGCACTATTTTGTTCCAGGAAAATAAGATTCTTTGCAGATGATTTGTGTAAATCATCTCTCTTTCTGGCCCTGAGGACATTCAGCAGATAAAGCAGTGTGTTTTTCAGTCTTTCTAATCTACAGTTTTGTTTATAGAACCTAAATTAAATCTCTACACGCAAATGAAATGGCTTAGTTGTTGCTGCAGGCAGAGGTTAGCAACTGTGGTCTGTCTTACCCTACATGTAAACACGAATTAAAAATTTTGTGCACGTTTATCTAAATTAAGGGCGTTTATCTGAAGTGATAAACTGTTATCTTTTTTTTGATTATACTAAATTCACTTCTTTTTTTAAACTGCTGCAAAAACTGTCAGCATCATTTGCCCAATCAGGGAACTTGAGATACGTAAACATTAACTATCTGTGACGCTGAAATTTCGTCCATTATTTTTGCTTTGTTTTCTATCTTTTGATTTCTAATCCATGTCAGAGTAGTTGATTTTACCAATGGCTGCTTAGTTTTGTTAATATTCTTTTGAGGAAGATTTTTGTCAGAGATATTTTGACAACTCTGTTAAAGCAGCTCCATCAGCTATACTTTACCCAGGGTCTTGATGAGGTGATCAAGGAGTTCTAGAACATTTCCATTTTTAGCCAAATCTCTGACTGTTTTGCCTCATCACAGTCTGCTCACCAAGATCTCGTACATTAGGTACCAGGATAATTTTGGCAGCACATCGGTGGTTTTAGACAGGGGAAAAAATGCTGCAAGGAAAGTTTTACTCTGTTGCAGTAAGCTTGATGTGAATCATTGCTGCTGCTGCTTTGTGTTCCTGTCAACCTATTGTAAACAGGCACCCTCAGAGAAGGAAAGTGTTTTTTGAAGATAGAATTCAGGAAAAAAATAATTTTGAATTCTTACTATCTCTAAAATTTCCAAGAGGACAAGACCTGATCAGAACTGTGAAAAAGAACCAAGTTTCCCTGACTGCAGGGCAACTGTGTAAGTGAAGTTTTTGATCTCCATTTCAAAGGACAGAGGCAAAATTATCTTCCCATGTTTCCAGGCAGTCTTTGCAGAGAACAATTCTGACGTGGATCTGTGTTTATCTGCAGAACACACATATTCCACAGCAGCAGTTACTGAATATGAAGTCTAGTGGAAGATACTGTCATCCACAGAATTACTTCGGTGCTGTTAAACTTCCCCATTGTTTGTACCAAGTTCTAAAAAATGTGCTGAGATGCTGAAATTCCCTATTTCAGAAAAGGAGTCTACCACAATGGCCTTTGTAGTGAGACAGTCTGATAGCAGCTTAATTTCTCTGTTTCTGTATTATAGGTACTGCCCAGGTGATTTTTAGACTTGTGATATTTGCTGCTTTTATATCTGTTGGGCAAGACATTATCCACTGACCTATATTAATAATAAGAGTTATGGATGCCTGAGATATTTTAAGCCTGGTCTTGTCAATCCTTTACCTTTTTTTGGTACCCTACCAATGCAGAACAGGCTTCCTCCGCTGGAGGATGAGGTGAGCCCTTTCTGCATCAGACTGCTCCCCAAAGCCCTCTTCTGCCTCTCATCTCTTTAGTCCTTCCTGCCCTTTTCCCCCAGTTAAGCAGCTCCAGATGCTGGTTCTCTGTTTATCTTTGCAGACAAGTAGCTGTCTATTATTTTCATGCATCACTTGGCCATTTGTGTGTTCTTCATCCTCTGTGGCTGGTGAGGTACATGTCATATCCACACATCCAGACTCCCAGAAGTTGGGACCATTTCTAGTAAAAGTATGTGAAAACGTATAAGTATAAGTAGAATACTGGTTCATTTGGTATTACTGTAAGTGAGAAGTTAAGTAAGGGTAAGTTTCTTCTACAATACTACAGAAAAACAACATCTTACAGTGAAATCCTGTGATATTTAGAAATGGTATTGGTCTTTTAGAGCTACCCACTTCTAAAATATATAGAGTGTCTATTTTTGTGTAATAAAAGGCATTTTTGTGAAATACGAAGTGCTGTTTGAGGATGGTGAAATGGCTATAGGTTGCCAAAATCTGCAGCTGGGTGTGACATTCTGGAAAGATATCAGCAGGGAATTGAATAATCACAGTTCTCTACAGTCCACCAGCCATCTGATTTTAGTTTCTTCATATTTGTACATATGTTCTTGTTTATTACATAATGAAAATTTGACACATGTAAACATACTAAGTTAAATGGGATTTGAAGGTGGGCTTTAGCTGGAGAAATCCTATAAAAATGTCTAAACTCATTTTTTCTTTCAGGCCAGAGGGTTTTAGAGAGCTCAACTTTCTATGTGGCAGCTGGGCTCCCTGTGGTGCTGTATTTTATTTTATGTTTTATAGCATGTAGCTTCTAGGTTTAAAAACAAAACACACTATTCACTTCCTGAGCAGACCTGAAACTGAATTAGAAAAATATTTGCAATACATATAAATTGGGAGGGAAGGTAGCATGCTATGTGATATGCCTCTAATTCTCCAAAGGCCATAGGAGCACAAACACAAACACAACTTGGCATGAGTGAGGTAAGGAAGGGTTTCTTTCACCTGTATTCCACTGGGAAGCCCTTTCCTCTCTTCTGAGGTGTTACTGAGTGACTGGTGTACTCACCACCACCTACATGGTCCTTTAATTCCTACACTCTGGCTATTTCCATCTTGCTTCC
>QWTY01010652.1:0-10146 GCA_008033365.1 Pseudorectes ferrugineus | reverse complement strand
AATCCAGCAGCAATGGGGAAAAATAGATGTAAACTTGGTGGGTTTTTTGAGAATTAGAGGGAGATTCAATACCGTGACAATCATTTACCAGAAAATTCCTTATGAAAGAAGAAAGTCCTGAAATGTTTTCCAAAAATGTTTAAAATTTGGATTTACCTGATTTTTTAAATGAATTTACCCCATAATTTTTACCTCTTAAAAGGCACTGTCTCCAGATCTCGGGTGCTTTATGATTCTTTTTGTCTCCGAATGGATGCATTTGTCAAAATGAGTCCTTGATATATATTCACCTTACACTCTGTAGGATTGTGGGACAATTTGCTGAGACATTAAGAGATTAGGACCACAGCCTAAAACTGGAATCCACTGGGCAGTGACCTTGCACATGTGAAGGGGCATAGGGATCATAGCCTGGAGCAGGATAAATACCCATTTCATGCACGACCAAAGACCATAATCTGGCCTGGAGGCAAAAAAATCCCTGGATTTCTGTGACCAAGTAGATGGGACATAATTTTCTAATACTCTAATGGTGAAACAGCACTTGTCTTGGCAAGTGAAGATACCAGGCCATCCAAGGGGGAAGAGAAGTCAAGGCAGATCCAAAGACTTCACTGTACTTGGACCTTACACATGTCCAAGACGAAACAACCCTTTATTTTTTTTCTCTTTGCTTGGCACTAGTGGAGCTTAAAGATTATTTTTTTTCACTGATTAGTCTTAGACACTCTAATATTTTAGTTGTGGCCGCACTTGCAACAGGCAAGAATCCACTGATTGAGCAGCTCCAAGAATTAAGAGGAATATGAGCAGCTGTGAGGGAGTCCACGGGACCAAAAAAGAGCCAAATCCTGGTTTCATCTGTGAGATTGCAGGGAGCAGGGTTGCAGCTTGATTTACGGGGAGGCGCAAACTCTGCACAGGAGAATGCAGGAGGAAGAGCCTCAGGGGAACCTTTGATGAGGGAAAACAATCTAGACATAAATAAAGACTTCAATGGATTTGTCCCTTCATTATTTTGGAGCCTGATCCAAAGCCCCGTTAAGTCAATAGAAGGAGTCCAGCTGGGGTTTAGGTGAAGAACTGAGGGTGCAATTTGCACACAACTCGTGTCACTCGGGAATATTTCTGTGTAGTAGGGAAACGTGCTTGTTAAAGCACTGAGCCGATACCGAGAAGCATTCGGCTATTACGGGATATACTTTCATTGAGTTACTTGTTGCTGTCCAATAAAGGAAAATATAGGAAACCCTTTAGTGTTTCATCAAATTCTTGCTCATTTCAAAGAGGAGCAATATTTCTGTGTCTGGCTCACATATTAAAAACTTTCCCTGCATATTAAGTTTCATTTTTTTTTGTCATAGGCTTAGCTTCAGATCTTTCTCTGACTTTTACTAGGGGCTATTTTTGAAGGATTCAAGTCTGTTTTGCCAGTATAACCTTCAATTTCTAATGAGTGTTATTTCAAAAGAGACTTTTCCACTGGTAGGTAACAGAAAATAAAGTTACCTTGAAATTTAATAAGCATTATTTACTCTGTATCTACTAATAAATCCCATCATACATCCTGCTTTCTAAAATGCTAGAGGTTATGATCTCTTCCTATTTGGCATCCAGAAGTTAAAGAAACATTAAGTTATTTCTCTTGGGGCAATCAGACTTTTCTTTTTTTACATTTTGATTTTTTATTTGCACGGCCAGGTAACATTGTTACTACCACCAATTTTAAGAAAGCTTTTTTAAAAAGTATTGTATTTATTCTTCCTTTTTGGTCAAATATTCTCCTTCCAGTATTATGGTGAAAATATATATCATATTTTCATCATAACATACAGGTGTTTTATGCACTCTTCCCTTCCCTTTTCTTCAAGGCCCAGTGAAAATTTAGTTATAATTTTTGTGGAGGCTTTCCTTGAACATTAGTAGATTTTAGATAAGGGATAAAACATGCCATAAATTCACATACATAAGCATTGTGTGTGTATATAAATCGTTTGCAAACAATGTTGGATTTCTTGGTAAATGCTTTTTTTTAACAATATATCTATATGTGCCTCAATAGCCCATTCACACCAACACAGTTTTTTAAATCAATAGTAGATATAAATCTGTATCTGTAGTTCCAGTGACCCACATGCATTGCTATCATCCACAGTGAGGGGGTTTTGTTATAACAGACCTTCTTGGTTGTATTTTTAACTTTCAAATATGTTATATTAATTGCCCTGCAATACCTGGGAGACAATTCAAATGAAATGAGCACATTAAGTTCTGTGGTATGAAATATTTCTCCCCTTGATCTACAGGGATCCTTTTAGTGCTGCTTTACTGGTAAAAAACACATGAGCAGCTTCATCAGTTTAAGTGATTTTCTTTAGTTTTTAAATCGTGCAAATTGAGTATATTTGGAGAGTTTCCGAAAATGTGTTTGAAGAAATAATTAACAGACTGTTATAAATGATAATAACCAGTATTTCCCAAATTATTTTCTGTTTATTAATGCAGCTTGAACAATTTTTATTTTCTTAAAAATAGAAAAAAAATCTGTTTCAGCCTAAAGTTTCTTCTTCTCCCTTACATCACTAGTTAGGTATTAAATATAATATGCACATTAAAATGTAAACATCACCACACTGAGCCTTTCTCTTTTGATCATTTCGAATTTGACTATTAATACTTTAATTTTCCTTAGTCTGTGTGTGTGTGTAAGCGTATGAGTGCATGCATGTGCCTCTGATCTGGCTTATACAGTGTACTAAATTGTTCAGTAAATACTCTGCAGCAGGATAAGGTCTAACTGGAAGAAAATTGTTGTGAGTTACAGGAAATTAAAAAATTCCTGCAATACCAACCCACTACTCAAAGTCAATCTGTGGTATCCCACAATCCACTCGGCTCTGAAGTCAAGCCAGAATGATTTTTGAAGAGTAATTTCAAGCCTTATAAAGGGTCACATCATGTATTAAAGCCATATTTGCTTCTGTGTTTTGTAAATTTTGAACTCATTACTAAACCTTTGTCTCTTATGCTGTATGTCTGGCTCTGAACTCTCCTTCATCAATCTGATCCTTAAAACTCCAACAAAAAACATGCGACACATTTTGCATGTGAAAAAGTGGTAAAACATAAATAGTTACAATCTCAAGGTGCCGGCATTTAAGGAAGGCTTTAAGAAGCTTATCTCTTTTTTTGGTACTTCAGACAGCAAAATCTCAAGCAAGAGATTGCCCAAAACTGCTGTTTTCTGACCACCTCTGGGAAGTGCTGAGTGCCCTCAACTCCTGTTGACTTCACAGGAGATTAAGAGAGCTCAGCACCTCCCAGTATCAATCCCACAGAGATATATCTATATCTATGCACATACATATATATTTATGTATAAAATGAACTGCTAACAAATAGTGGATCGCCTACTCTTTTTCTTGGCCAAACTCTTTGTGGAAGGATCAGACCCGAAGTTAGAGGTAAAACCATATGCAATTTATGATAAGCAAAACGTGTGTATAAACAAAATACAATTGGAAATCTGGGAATCATTTATATAGAAAGTGCTGGCAAAGTGCAGGCATATGTGTACGAAACAGTGCAGCACCTCTACAGATTTCAACAGTTCCATTTCTAAAGTTTCTACACTAAGCCTTTATCATAACCTGGGGCTGAGAAACAACACACTGTTAAAGACAAGGGGGTTACCCCCACAACACGTTCAGAACTGGGGTGGGACTGCACATCTTAAAACCCAACAAAGCTGGGTGCACAGCTTGGGCTTTGATTCTTCTAAGCCCTCTTCTCCTGAAGGATACCATCATTGATCTGCTCTCACTCAAGGCTTCCCACAGCATTTCATTATGTGCCTACATCACATTTACACTGACTGCTCTAAATTCCTCCCGTTTTGCCTGAATAATTTCTTTTTATCCTGATAATAGTCCTGGGGTGAATCAGCTAAAAGAATTTTGAACAATCTAAACAGGCATTCAAGGAAAATATCCAGTAAAGTGGTTGCAAAATTAGAATGAGAAGCAGCTTGGGCAGGGTTGCAGCCTGCAGCAGCACACATGACAAACCACATGGGAAAACTCCCCATCATGTGGCCTTTGGTGTCTCTGTCACATGGATGGCCCAGCCAGGTCTGACATGAGCAGGAAGCAAGAAGGATATGTTTTGGCCTTGCTTTTGGCCCCGTAGAAAGGTCAGAGCTGGCCAGGTAGTCAGCAGAGGAACACCCACTCGTGGTCTGAAGCCGGGTAGACTTTCCTGACCTGTCAGGGTGTGTTAGGCCACCTGCACAGACACCAGCTGGGGCTGGATGAGGCTCAGAGCTCTGCTGACACTCCAGAACATCTGTGTGCACCAGGCCAGATCCAAACATGTATTCCCCACGCCTGTGCTGTCCTTTCTCAGTGCTTCAAGCTCCAAGAGACCATGGAGATTTGGCCCAGTGACAAACACAAGTTAGAAATCCCCCTGAACTGAAGAGGTTTGAGTTTCAGTATTCAGTATGAAGACAAACATTTCATCTCTACAATCACTATACTGATGCAGCAGTCTTAGACATTTATCTTGGTTCCAGAGCAATGAGTTATTTAAACTACACAGGCTCCAACACTACCAGATTCTGGTTCTCTCTACAGCCAGTGGAAAGCAGCCTTGATGCATATTTTAGCAGCTTGAATAGGAAGCTTAAACACAACCTTAATTTCCCACCTGTAAAACTGGGACAATAGTACTCATTAGGGAAAGTAGTATTCTCTAGGTGTGGGGAGAAGTATTTTGAGAAAGATTATGGGGATTATCTCATGCTATTACGATGAGGCAAATTTTCATGACAGAAACCAAGAGAACTGAGACTAAAGAAGAACTGGACAAAATTAAAGGATTATGGAGGCTGCAGAGAAATTCTACTGCAACTAGTGAGATGTAAACTTTGCTCTGAGACAAACAAGACATGAATTCTTGTTCTTGATAATACAAGATAAGTGGGTGATGTGTGTGATCTCCATGAATCACGGGCCATCTGAGGTGGGAAATGGTGCAATTTTAACAAATATTCTACCAGAAGAAAGAAACAAATACAAGCCATTAGAAGTGAAAGAATATCTGGCAAAAAACCAAAATAACCCATAGATGAAATATATTTCAAAGAACATTGGGATTGTGATATAACATTTAGTAAAATATGTGGAGGAAAAATCTACAGAAGAGGATAAGAAAAGCTAAAGCTTGTTTTGTTTTTGTTTCAAGGAAATGATATTGTGTAGAAGATGGCATGTTGATGTTATAGCACATACAGGTTTAAACATATTAATTGCTAATCTACATTTCTTAGTATAGACATAGGCTCAAAGGATGTTTCATAGTATCTGTCTCTACCTGCACTTATCAGAAGAGTTCTGCCTCTAGTGCAACAGAATCCTTTAAGCCCAATAAGAAGTAGACTAAATGACATAAACCAGCTAATGCAGCTCTGCCTCTGACACGATTATACATGTGGTTGTTATAAAATTATGTTGATAGATTTCTTTAGAACTGGAAAACTCACATTTGGGAGGCTGGTTTGAGGTAAGGTGCATCAGAACTGCAAAACGAAGGAAGAGGCATTCCTGGAAGTTCAGTGTGTCTGACTTAGAAATATTTTCAGCCAAAAGACTTCTTGGAGGCCGATAGAAAGAGGTTCTGCAGATCCCCTTTGCAGGAGCATATTCATATGTCAGAACAGGCACCACTCCACTATGATCATTACAGCCCCTTGAGCACTCCCTGTTAATTTGGTGGCACACCAGGTGACTACACCCACATGCAGGTTCCAGGTCCTTTAGAGTAACTTTAAAATCTCAGTTTTAACAAATGAAGCATCCCAGTGAAGCTGGTTCTTTCAGGCATCAAATGTGAACATTGTAAAGATGTTTTGAAGAAGCAAAAGTTGTTTGAATTTTGGATTAAAAATCAGACCTTCACTCTGCTCTACACAGGAGAATAAGGTTCTCCAAATGCCCCACATGTTACATATTTATTTCTGTACACATCCCCTACTCCCTCACCTTTTCTGAAAAGCAGGGAAACCAAAGGTGAAGGAATATCATTATTATACTCCCTTTGTACATTGAACATCTATTCAGGAGACAGTAATTGCTAACTCACAGGAGCAGTTTGGAGGTTTTGTAGTGGCACTAAATACTTACATATTGTGGAGATGGGTGCTGAAGGAAACCCAAATTAAATTGATAGAAAGAAACTTAGCTCATTTAAATATTTGCACAACTGATTCAGGTGTGACTTCCTTCTACGAATATAGGGTGCAAAAAGCAAAGCAAAAATTAACATGGAAAAAAATGGCAGTTTGTAATGAGACAGTGGCAACTCTACCATAACTGTGGTTAGGATTTTTTCCATCATAAATCCAGGCTTCCCCTCCCACTGCTACAAATTACAATAAAATATCTTCAGCTTCAGATATGGCATATATGGCCCCTGGCCAGGAAATTGTTTGGGCAAATTTTAGGTCATATGTCAGACACCAAATATTTTTTTGAAAGTGAGTCACAGTTTGTCTATTTCTATTCTCACTATTTAGTCACACCATAAATAGCTGCTGTACCATGGGGCTGATCCAGAAAACATAAAAATATATTGCTGCACCTAAGATCTAGCCTGAAATGTGAAAAGCTTTTCATCACGTTTTAAAATTCCTCCTATGACAGATTCAGAAATACAAGATTGGTTAATGTATAAATCTTTGAGATTTACAGCCAATGGGAAATTTGCCATGCTGATGAGATATATGAAAATCAATTTTATCATAAATGCCAGTGTATAGATCAGTGATATCAGCACCACACAGGCCTGTCTTGGGGCTGAATGAGTAGGGACTGTCTTTGGAACACGGTTCGAAAGAGTGAGTATCAGCAAAAAGGCAGTTTGGTTTTCTTCTGGGCCACATATATAGAAATGTTTGCCCTTCTCAGTCAGATGTTTAGTGCCAGCATATTGAATTATATTAATTGACAGCCTTCGTGCACAGGGACAGAGAGACCTTCAGCAAATTCCAGTGGAGGTTTTGGATAGGGACAACTGTGAGGCCAGCACTGGATACAACTCCAGAAATCATGTCCAGGACTGACAGTCCTGGAGGACATTTAAGGTTTCCAGGTTTTCATTATACATTAAATGTGTTTCCTCTTTCTTATGAAACTAAACTCTAGAGAGGAGTAGATTTATATAAATCCTATCTCTGCCACATTTTAAGAAACTATGTGCTATAGCTTTTTTCTTTAAAAGAATTCCTCTTTTTAGTAGGCCTGTGGGTCAACGTGTAATTCAATGTACTCTAAGCATGACCAGGGAGATATTCATGACCAAAGTTAAACTTTGCTTCACAATGGAACATATGCATATCATCATGTGGAGTTTGGGCATCACCACAGTGACTAACATATTTGTGGTACTGCTCCTCCAGGAATTTCATTCCTACCAATATAAGATCAGGTTCATTTGATGTTTATATTGAATCTTGCCATTGGTTTTGCCATAACCAAGTCGCTTTTGATAATCCATTTAACAGTTTCTGGAAAGTATTCAATGCTAAATTATCTTTTTATTAAGCTAATGAAAATCACTAGCCTGTTTTAAAGAGGTGCAATTATGAAGTCCACCTTGGAATAGCTTAACATCTCTCATTTCATTCTGGTAAAATCACAGTGTGGCCGTAATTTAAATAGGAGCCATCCTTTTAAAGGGTTGTGACTGAATGTTTTAGGTTAGCTGTAAGTTTGGGTAATACCTTGGGGATGTCCAAAATGCAAACTGATTCTTAATACAAAAGTACCAAGCTTCCAAAGGATCATTAAAAGTTCATTCAAAAAAAAGAGCAAGGAAATTCATATATAACAAAATTATGACATTTCTATATGAAATGTGAAGACACATATCTGGTCAATCTCCAGTTTTCAAAAGCCATTAGAAAAATCCTCTGCTTTTATCTCACTGGAGATAATATAGTTCTAGTCTAGCCTGGAACTCTGTACTGTGAGGCAAGTTTGACAACCCACAGAGATATATTCTTTTTCATTTGTCTTTTTTAAATAGCCATTTGTAGTAACTTAATATTCAGCTTCATAGAAATCACGAACATAGGGGGTTTGATGCCAAATTCTGCAAAGTAGTTCAGCTAAAGCTGAGTTTGATCACAATTCCCATTTACTTCGGAGAGGCAGGAATTCAGTCTCAGGTTAAAGTACCACTAGAATGAAAGATGCTGGAAATGTATGCTGAGATCCAACTTCCAAAATTCTTCATTCTTTCAAATTTTGGGTGCGTGGAACGGACCTCATCCGGTATTTGAAGCCAAATAGACTCACATGTTCAAGCAGCACATAACACTAGCCTCTATATTAATTAAATGGGGTAGTCATCTCCTCCTGCTTCCTGATGGCTATTTCTGGTTCTTTCACCAGCCCTGTCACACCAACCATGATACCAAGCACTTGAATGGAGCCCAATGAGTCTGCTTGTCCCTGCATACCAATAAAGTCAGAATAAATTAGGTTTTCTGAAGCTTTGCTTCATTGTTCAAGGTAAGGAAGCAGGGACAGAGACATCTAAAAGATGTTTTTCTTTTCTGCTAAAATCTTCTCATGAAAAAAATTCAATTGAAAAAGGGAAACTTAGTGGAACATCTTTCAAAATGACAGTTAGGAAGTTTTTGTGTCTGAAACCACTTTTAATTACACAATTTCCTTCACTTTGATTGAAAAATAAGTGTTGAAATTCAGTATGAAAAACCTCATGTGCACCCAGAATAATTGTGTCCCATCTGGCCAAGAGAAATACTTTTATCCATCGAGAGTTTGTTTTTACAATTTCTCAGAATTTCAGGGAGAAAAATACTCAGAATATCCTTTTATTTACACAGTTTTTAAACAATGATTTGGCTTGTTTGTTTTGGAGTTACCAGCAAGCCAAGAAAAGTCTTGTTCTTGGTGATCTCCCTACTGTTAGGAAGCAGCATGAGAGGGAAACTGCTGTTGTGCAATGTGAGAGATGAGAAATCAGGGAGCAAGACTGAGAAATAAAAGGCAAACAGTTGGCATCTAGAGAGAGGAAGGAGTGAAGATACAGGCAAGGAACGGATAGAGATTATTTCTTTCATGGGGACTTCTGCCTCTTGCTGACCTGGTAGGGTGCATCCAAGGAATCCCCCCGTGTGGAGGATAATGGAAGGAGCCCAGAGCCAAAGAGCAAAGAATAGTGCAAAGCCCCCAGCCACAATTATAACTGACAGCACATCATTTTTAAACAGAGGTCTGGAGAATAGAGAAATGTTCAGTTTTTCAGCAAGTCAAAATTCCATGGAAAGCAGATATTGCCTGGGGCAGAAGGGGTAGAGAAATTAAAGGGACATCATTCAACTAGATCCAGCTTTCTGTCAAAAAAAGCCTCACTGCATAATCTTCAGTCAATCTTGTTTGGGGTAGATTCTTAAACTTGAGACCATGTACATTTGTTAAATCTTCTCATTCCCTTTTCACTTTTTTATGTGAAGCTCAGTTAAACCTATATTCCTCTAAATTATATGTGTGCTCTTAGAGTAAGTAGGAAGATGTGGTTTTAACTTTAAGTTAGAGCTGGGGTTTAATATGAAAGGAAGTAGAGTCTGTGAATGGGTTACATCAGTTATAAGGGGCAACAACAAGTATGTTGACAGATTATATACATGCCTATATTTGGATAAGATCACGGAATAAAATTATTGTTGAATAAATCATAAATAAATATATAAATACTATTTTCCTCCTTATGTGGTTTTTCAGCCTATAAGCATTGTTTTTATTTGCACAGAAATATCTTCCACCTGTACATTTAAAGAAAATTAAGCAGCCAGACAATGCCTCTTCTATTCCTGAATTTTAGGTGCAAGCTCTCACTGCAATGAGTTAGCACAGGCTAATTTGATGGGGGCAGAAGTCTCTATTTCACAGCTGCTGTGTTCACCTTCCAAGTGACACTCATTAGTTCATCTCCTGACAGAACCAAGTGGTCTCCTTATGTGTGCATTCTCCAGGACCTTGTCAGCTGGATCATTGCCACTTTTTCTGAAAGCTGGGAAGCAGAGAAGATGAGGACATTTTTAATTGCAAGCCCCAGAAG
>QWTY01010650.1:0-16773 GCA_008033365.1 Pseudorectes ferrugineus | reverse complement strand
AGGGAGATCACTGGCAATACATAAAAATAATTTTGCAGGTCTACTCAGTACCACTATGCACCTCAAAACTGCCAGTTAATGCAAATAGATGCCAGTAGACAGAATAAAACTTCTGATTTTGCTGCCAAGGGACTGCTAAAGAAATAGGAAATTTTCCTCAAGTGTCAGACTACCTCTCTCTCACTGCTAGCAAATTAATTTTGTGAAAGGGAGATGGCAATGTCTTAATCTGTAGATCTGTGCTACATGCATTACTGTCACTTTTCCTCAAACATAATGCTGAAGGAAACCCTTACTCCATATTTACACAAATAAGCAGTAAAGTCCAAAAAAAATCTGTAGATCTGTGCCACTAGTGAGTAATATGTAGGAAATAATTTCCAACAAGTGAACACTGAATTTAACAAGCAAAACCACAACATGATGCATTGTGCGATTATTTTCTGTACTGCAGTGTAACTATGTTTTAAATACTGTAATAAACACAGAGACACAGTCATGCAGGACAGAAGCTGCTTCAAGTGATCAGGTATTAGTCCATCACCCTACCCTGAGCTTGTAAGTCCGTAAGTGTAACACAGCATATTTTGTAACACTAATGCAATCTTAGTAATTACAAAATTCCACTGCAGCTTTGTCTCTGTGTTATTACCAAACATTATAGGTTTAGTGAAAATCACTTTCTGTGTGAAGCTGAATGCTGACCCTTGTTCACTTCATTGCTAGCCTTATGGAATTTACTAGATTTCATGACCTGGGATTTTATTTTTGTCCCACATCCTGGAGTAACACGATCATTTAAGAATCTCACCTTTGATTTTATTAGCCCACACAGAAGGGGAGGAAAGTCCAAACATGTGAATCTTTGTCTTAAATCCTATATGAAAAAGAGAAGGAATTCCAAACTTCATTTAAAAATCGCCTCCCTTCAAAGTTATTCTCATGATTTAATGGGGCCTAACTCATAGGTTTTTGAACATTTGGCATTATTAAAGTCATGAAGTTTGTAAAGTGAGAGCTAATGATATTCTAACATTGTTTTAGATAAGACTGATGCTCTGCCCAGGACTACAGTACTCTTCTCGAGAGTGTTTCTGCAGTGTCTGATCAAGACATTGAGTTTCCAGTGTCCTTCCATATTTTTCTCATTTCCCCTATGGGTTTTTTCCTTGACTTGTTTTTTCAGATATGCAAAACACAATGGGAACTTGTAAGCTATGCAGTGTGGAGCTGTGAAAGAAACCCTCTCCTAGTTGAACATGTGTTGGAAAATCTGCCCAGCCCAGAGCAGGACCAGCGAGGGCCATTAGGCCAGACCTCCCAAGCGCAGCCATGCCAGCAGCTGTCCCCTCAGCCAGGGCAGAGCGCTGTGCTGACAGAGCTGTCACGTTTCCGGTTCAACAGCTGGCTCATGAATTTCTGCACGGTTTTGCACTGCATAATGCAGATTTAGCCCATTGCTCCACTTTTATTATAAATACCTTCCTTGAGCCTATTTCATATTCTGACTGCTGGTTCTACCATTATTCACCTATTAAAACAGGAGCAAAGCCATTTACAGTGATGAGAAGGTGCATGAAAAAGTTCGGTCATGTTTTCTCACTTGCGGAGTGAGAATCTAGCTCCATGGTGAATATTAACACAATGCCTTTAGGTCAGCTATGGCTTCCCAACAGGCTAACATCCTCTCTGTCATGGGAGGGAGTTCAGAATTCATGATTGTCCTTCCTCTAACCTTTCACTACATACAAGACCAAAACAAACATGATCTCCATGTCTCTGTAAGAGAGAATTTTTTTCACATCCTCTTTCACTTCACATGAAATTTCTCATAATGACTCCATTGTGAAGCTATAGCTTGGCTTTTAATGACATTTTCCTTTACCCAAAGAACAGGCACTTTCCATTTCTAGAATTTTTCTCTCCTGTCTTTTTTCTTCCTTCCACCTTCATGTTTTAGAGAAAAGAACATAATTGCTATGTGTTACTGACATAACACTAACAAAGAGCATAGAAGTAAAGTTTCTGGTAACTCAGATATCTGCAGACAGAGATATTTAGGTATTTCTCTTTTTATTTTCATATGCAATAACTTAGCCAGGATGGTTAACTGCAGAAGGGCTTTTGGAGACAGATTTGTAATTTCTCTTCTAATGTTACTAAACCAATATTGTTTTTCCTAAGCATCACTGGGAAATTATAGATAATTTAGAAAGAATAAGGACTTTGCTCCCTATCACAACTTGAATATTTGGACATAAGTTTGTGTTGAAGTAATTTCTGACATAGATTTTTTTGTAGTGTAATACTATTATGTCATTACTTTAACTCCTATATGCTGTGCTAATAGTATTATTTTATTACTGTATTTTTACAGCAGCATCTAATTCCATCAAAAAGGCCTTTAGTAATTAATATGATAATTACTAATTAGTTATTAGCATGAATATGCATAAATAGTGTTCCATAGGTTAATTAATCTGCCAAGGGAAAAGTTAAAACAGTTCTGGAGCAACAGTAACCTTGTCATAGGCTCCAAAAAACTAAGAGGTATCTTGAAGTATAAAAACATGACTGCTGATAAAAAAATATTTTAAAAGAATCCAAAGTAGACCACCCAGAGGGTGCACAGATACCCATGGCTATGCATGTTGGAAATGTTCTTTGCTCTCTCTTGGCCACCATATTTGCTGCTAGTAAAACTTTCCACAGCTGAAGACCTGCCACTGACAACTCAGAGACTTCTCCCTGGGCTTTGTCATCCTCCCAATTATGCATTGATCTCATTTGCTGTTGTAGATTATCAACAACCAGGGCTGTTTGGGAATATACATTGCCCTCTGAGAGAGCACTTTCCACACAGCAAGCAGAGCCAGATCGTTCTAAGGAACAAGAGTTTGGATTACTCCTGCAATGTATTCTCAACAATTTAATATGCAGGGCTGCCCATGGTATATGGGACCTCAATGGTTGGCTCTACTTAGAGAAATCTGCAGTAATTTAACCCAGAGAAAACCCAGGAATTTAACCCAGAAAAATGAGTTAGTGTGGCTCAGTCTTCCAGCTAAATGGAAGGGTTTCACACTGAAAGTGCTCAAAGCTTCCTGCAAGGTCACAACCTTAGATAACCTATGAATTTCAACTCACACACTGCTGTTTCCTGGGTTGAAGTAGATGTGGATGTAAAAATACCTGGGTACTTTGCACCCATAAACCCCACTTTTTTACCCTAGAAACTGAAATTTTTCTCTTGAACTGCAACATGAAGAAGTGCTACTGTGCACTGTAATTATCTTAGGGCTATAAAATCCATACATAGCCCACAGAAAGCACCATACAACAAAGCAAATAAATGACAAAGTAATGCAGCAGCTCCCTGGATGCTTTTATAAGCACGTTTCCACCTCTTTCACATGCAGTGACAAGGTTTATTCGTGAATCAGAAAAGCAGAAAGGACAAAAAAGTAAGTGCTGGTGTCATAAATGGTCTGATAGTCACCAAATAAATTTCTACAGGCCTGAATGTAAAGCCAGCTAAAAGACCTTACAGTTTCTCCGATACAACTATGTTTGGTATTACATATCACTGAGTTAACTATAAAGGAAGCCACATTCAAAGTCACTCTCCTGGATTTCAAATCTTCAATGCGATTACACTTAACTGTTTGAAACATAAATGGGGAAGGATGAGGAGATAGAAGATGAGAAAAAGAACGAACTTGATATTTAAGAAAAATATTCATAGCACATTAATATCCAGATAATGTCATGCACAGTAACATAATATTGCAGAACGCAACAATTGTTCCTCTATACATTTAACTACATTTAGAGGAACATGTTCAATTCTATTATTGAAAGGATGTCAGCAGCTGGGAGGGAGCTTGGAGAAGTGTATAAGTGTGAATAGGGGGGTGAATATACTGGTTTACACTGAAAGGCTGAGAGCTGAAGCTGGGTTAAGTGATAATTAGAAGTAGATAGTAAGAGTACATGACAGCAACCTGAAAACATGTGAAGGGCAGGACAGAAAGATATATAATAATACAAGGGAAGAAAATCTGGAATAGTAAGATATAAATTAGATTATAAATATGAATATCATAAAGAAATTTTGGCAATGCATAAAATGATGCATGAAAAGGTAAACTCTGGAAGATTAGTTCCGAGCTCAGTCAGAGCAGAGGACATAGTGTTGACACTGATTTTAAAAACAGGCTGCACATGAATATGTGCAAAATTATGTATGCAGCTATTGTATATGAGAAATAGACTTAGAAATACTTCACATTTCTTGTAGAAAATTTTAAATTTTGAGCAGAAAATATGACATTCTAAAAGTTTGAAGGTTTATGTTGAACTAAAAAAGCCAGAAATCTAAAACTGAGAATGATATGGAATTTAATTTCAAAGATAAATGAATCAGGAAACAGGATAGTGGTTATTTAAGTACTTCTTTATGTTTTTGAAAAAAAATCCAAATTATCACAGAAATTTCAAATGTACTAAAGAGATAAAAAAGGTAGAGAAAGAGTCTGCATTAGAATTTAGTCTTCCTGTAAACAGTGTACACCAGATTTCCACATGTGTTTATCCTTTTATTCTCTAGTATTGATACTTAAAAATGTGTGATATGGCAATACAGGATTACAGGAAATATCTAGAAAAGTGCCTTTTCTGCAGCATCCCTGAAATTTTGCTAGCAGAGTAAAATAAAGACTAAAGATAGCTGCTGAATAATCTTAACTTTTTTTCCACCTCCTCATTTCCATGCCACAAGGAAGAGTGTAATAAGAATATGACAGTATGTAGATCCGTAGAATTTGTTGTCTCAAGAATGACAATGTTTTGAAAATTGTTACGGTCTCTTCTTGAGAAAGGTGCCAGCATTAACATCTTTTGCATCTTGTGTTAAATTATCATTGAAATCCATCTCACTATCTGAGAGTATTGTCCTACTTAAAGTGGCCTAAGTATTCCCAGCCAAATTTATGAGATTAGGAAAAGAAACTTTACAGGGATCTATACAGATTGTCAGCAGAGACAGACAGGTCAACAGGAGTGGTCTGGAGAGGGCAGAAAGGGCAGTGACAGGAATCAATGAAAGCCAGGTAAATGCCATGTTTTTTAATCTTGCGATAACAGACAATTTTTTTTTAACTTTCTTTAGATCATTATTGGGAATATCATCCACACCACATGCACAGTGAGTTTGAGACCTTTGGAGACAACCATTTCACAGAACTGCAGAGTGTGCAGCCTCCCCAGCTGCAGCAGCTCTACAGGCACATGGAGATTGAGCAAATGCATGTCTTGGATTCTGCAATCCCAACCACACACATCGGACTCAACCATCAGGTATGGTTACCAACCCCTGCTCAGAATTTCAGATGATAATTAATGGTAAAGAAAATAATGCCCTAGGGAATGCATACTATTAAGTGAAAGAGATTGCTGAAATGAATTACTCAGGTTCTTAGGGCATGTAAAGCTCTTCATTCTCAGGACAAACGTATTTTAAATATTGTTTTTATCTGGGTAATGAGAAGTCATGCTCCTCACACTGTCTAAAAAGAGAACTGCATTTTGTGGAGGTGTTTGGAATTTCAAATTTTTGTTTCACTTGAAATGAAAATCAACTGGTTTGCAATTCCACAGATGAACTGGACCTGAGAAGCTTTGTCTCATCATAGCAAGGTTACCCATGACTGTTAAGAAGTAAACTTCTGAGCTTTGAAGTAGTAGTAAAGTTTTAAATATTTCCAAGGAACCTTGACAGTTTTACATGACTTGTACAAGAAATGCTAACAAAGACAAGTCACTGGCAATTTCTACCACAGGCTGAGGAGAACGTACTTGTGCTTCTATCTGGGAGTAAATAAGTCACAGCACACTGTCTTGTCTTTGCTCAGATTTTACATGAAGCCAGACATTTCCCTGTAAAA
This sequence comes from Pseudorectes ferrugineus, assembly GCA_008033365.1. Classification (NCBI taxonomy): domain Eukaryota; kingdom Metazoa; phylum Chordata; class Aves; order Passeriformes; genus Pseudorectes; species Pseudorectes ferrugineus. The sequence goes on along the minus strand of QWTY01010650.1, from coordinate 10,828 downwards.
AAAAGATACTCCACTATGCAGTAAAGATAGTCACCAAAGCACCAGTGAATTCTCACTGAAGCTGAAATTATAAGGTGTTCCATCATACTGCAAAGATACTAAGCACAGTAGGTGTAGAAATCACTCTTGATCCTACAAGAATATGCCCAAAGCCATTACTGGGAGCAGTAAGAAACTGGGAGATCTTGTGCTAAAGAGTTTCCCAATGTACGTGAAATGTCCTAAATACAAGACAGAGTAGAACTGAAGTCAGAGAAAAAAGCGTTTGCTGATTACAGTACTGCATATAACAATACCCTTGGTGAAACTTGGTGAGAAAAACCACATGCATGGGGTTATCATTTAGGGTTTCTCTGTTCAAAGCAAACTGAAATTGTATGTTAATACTGTATTAATCAAAAAGAAAGAAGAGAAAAAATAGAATGAGTAAGCTAACACTGACAACAGGAAACTGCAAGCCATCAAAAAATCAGGAATAGAATGTAAGATGTAGATACAAACAAAGAATTAGGAACAGAAAGTTACAAATATAAAAAATGCTTCATGGAACAGCAGTCTGTGGGAAGCTTCAAGTCGTTTCAGTTGCTCTTTGGAACTGCTAACACCTAATGACCAACCATTACCTCTGGCCAAGGGCAAAGGATGAAAACGAGCCCCTTTAGGGATGTCTTTGGAAGCACAACCAAAAAACAAGAGAGGGTACTTCTGCTTATCCCCCTTCATTCTACTCAGCTATGGGCTTTCATTTCAGGATGAAAGGCAGGGAACTGATTTTGTTACAACTTTTGATAAGGAGTACTGTGCTCTCTCTGCCCCACCCCATACCAAGCTGCAGAAGATTTTAGTATGTAGAATTCACCACTACCCTCCTTTTCCTTACCAGCAGGGGATCTTTGGCTTTTTTCTTTACTTTACTTTTATTCCTAGAATAGCTCATGCAAATAGTACTTGGCATGCTCTGAAGTTCAGCTTCTGGTGTGTCTCAGTCACAGTCCCAGGCAAAGAAACAGAAGCTGGAAGCAAGTTTTAATCCTCCTCTGAATTTGCAAGTTTCTAACTAGCATGCTTGTCCTGGAATATCAGAGTTACTGTTTGCAATAAAGGAAGAACATGCAAAGATATTTCTTTAATTTTCTGTTGATACCACATTACTTTGTGAAATCAAATTTGAAGTTTAACCTGTTCATGAACAAGATTTGTTTGAAAAGTTTTGTTAGCCTGCCAACAGGGGCCTCACAAATAATAAAATAAGAAAAAAATATTCATTCTGAAGGGAGAATGAAAGAAAAGGTTGGAAAACTGTGAAGAGAACTTTACAAAGAGGAAAATCACACATGGGTGCCACAGACCTTGATAAAACATCAGAATATGGAAAGTAGCTAGTAGCTTGTTAAGTTTTCTCTCTCCAAAACTGTATTAGTAACATGGCTCTTTATAGCACACTGGCTGGTCCTCTGTGACTCTGTAACTCTGTCCCAAAACTGTGTGACACTGTGTCGCCCTTGCTGAGTTTCAGGTGCAAAGGAAATGTCAGCAAAGATACAGCAGTCAGGGAAAGTGGGGACAGCATGGGAAAAGCTTACTCAACTCCCCAGGCTGGCCTCTGCAACTACCTTTGCTTCAAAGACACCATGTCCCCTCCCATTCCAGCCCCAGAGAAGAGGTTCCTCACTCCCACATAACCTCCCAAAACACTCCAGGTTTCCACAGCCTTCTTCTCTGCAGGGACACCAATCTCTGTTCCCCTCCCCTGTAGGACACTGTCCCACCTTCTCATTCCCCTTCCCCCATGGCACAGTCTCTCCCTTCCTTCCTACCCCTGAGGCTGCAGCTTTCTTAACTGTAAAAAGCTAAAGGTGACTGTGGTGAGGGCTGGAGTTTCGCTCTCGGGGATCTGACAGGAAGCTTACACGCACTCTTGCCCAATCCTGCCCTTCCTGCCAGATCGGCTCCAGCCAATCTGCCAACTCATTAACTGCCGGCTGCTGTGCCCCCAAACCAGCCCTTATTGGGACATTTTAAGGTGGTGCAAAACTCATCTGAAAAGCACCACTCGGCAGAGCCCAGCACGGGGTGGGTGGTGTGACTCATGAACACCCACTGCCCGCTTCAGTGTCTGAGGTGTCCCGGGAAGGGCATCAGGCTCAACACATCCTTTCCAGGTGAAGGAGAAGAGCAGTTCAAAAGGAGCTCACTTTCAAGGACCATCATCTATCCCATTTCATGAAAGCTACATAAGACATGCTGCTGGGTTTGGGGGATGTTGGTTGAGTTTTTTTAAAGCAGGAATTGGATTCTTACTCCCCGCCCCTCAGACTGATCTGTTTCTCATTATTAAATAAGAAGATGCAATAATTTGTGGCAACTGGTCATGTTTCCTAGCAAACCAGACCACAACTGAGAATTTACAGAGCTGAGGTATATTCCACACTGCTTCTGACAACACCTCTATATAAGGGCAAGAGAATTTAACACAAAAACTGGCTTGCCAGCTTTGCAGATGAGAAATCCCCCCTAATGGGGAATTTTCAGACAGCCATTTGGGAAAAGAGAATAGGGGCTGATATGATGTATCCTTTATCTTAGTGTTAAAGCTATTCCCCTCCTCATGGGGGAAATTTAAGACAGAAAGCTCATGGACCAGTATAATCCCATCTCCAAATTTGGATGCAGTCCCATAGGGTTTCGGTGACGTCAGAAGGTACTATGCCTGAAAAAGGAAGAGGACAACAGAGCCAAAGCCAGCCATGATAGGGCAGAACTATTCATCTCTTTCGAATTTAGCTCCAGACGGTCTGTGTTAGGAAAAAGTTGTTCTGAAAAGCAGTTTCACTCTGGGGATAGGCAACCGGGATCAGAAACTCATTAGGAAGAAAGCAAGCCTTGGGGGGATATGAGGGAAGAGGGGCAGTGTTACTTGCACATGATATAAGATATGGGAAAGTTCTGATATTGACAATGCATCGTTGTACATGTGCAAGTGTTGACTGTTATCTGAAAGTGCTTCTTAATAGGAAAGCATTTATTATAAATGTCAACAACTAAGTCACTCGGTATTACACTAAACATTTTCCCATACCTCTTACTTTCTCCCCCCTTTTCTCTTCCCTATCTTCATTACATTTCCTTTTTAAATCTTAATGCCCTACTTTCTATCACTGCCTTCTCCCTCTACTACTCTGTTCTCCAAAAGGTGTCCTATTTGCCCCGGATGTGCCTACAGTACTCCTCTCCACCTCAGCCCAGTTCTGATGAGGAGGACATAGAGAGGCAGAGCCCCCCATTGGAGGTATCGGATGGGGAGAATGATGGTGTGGACCCTGGGCCTGGAATTATGCATGGAGAAACAGGTCAGTGAAAATGGAAGGATTTTGTCGAGCTATGAACTGAGCAGCTGTTACATTACCATGATGATAATGAATAAAACTGTAGAACTGCTGTGCTAGTATTTTATGCCACTGCCAAAGCTTTTCTTTTCCTGACTCCTTGCACTCTCCTGTCCTCTGAATCTTTCACAACCATAACTATCTCAAACCTCATTTCTTCATGTACTCCCCTCCCTCCTTCGGCTTTGTCTATTTGGGCTTCCTGAATGGAAACAGCTTTTGCCATTTCTACTCCAATTTCTATTAACAGCCGGGAAAACCAAGACAAGGAGGTCAAGGAAGAACCAATTTTAAAAAAATATTTAGCTCTCTTTGCTCAGTAGCTGAGAGTCACATTCTGTATAACCTGCCAAAATTAGGTTTAGATTAGTTTTGAATTAGCAATGCTTTTCAATTAGCTTCAAATTAGCAAATTAATTTCAGAAGTTTAGCCTTCAGAATTATTTATTCACGTGTCTCCTTCTTGGTACATCAACCCACATTATGTCCTCACAGTGTTACATTGTCTACCGTTATAAATGCTGCAAACTGAAGAAGTTAGTCTCTCCTAAGCTAGCTGAAATACTTAGATACGTTCTGCTGTTTCACCAGGAACTACACACAAATACTAATGATCCCCTGGCTTTCTTCTTTGACTCTCACACAGGCAGCAAGAAAAAGATACGTCTGTATCAGTTCCTTCTGGACCTTCTTCGCAGCGGGGACATGAAGGACAGCATTTGGTGGGTGGACAAGGAAAAAGGTACTTTCCAGTTCTCCTCCAAACACAAAGAAGCATTGGCACACCGCTGGGGCATCCAGAAAGGCAATCGCAAGAAAATGACCTACCAGAAGATGGCACGGGCTTTGAGAAACTATGGCAAGACAGGGGAGGTCAAGAAAGTTAAGAAGAAGCTGACCTACCAGTTTAGTGGAGAGGTGATGGGAAGGGGGGCCACTGATAGGAAGCATTATCCTCACTGAGGCCATGGGACCCTAAGCAAGAAAAATATTAAGAGCTCCTGGCTGGATACCAGCAGAGGAGATGGACGCATCTTTCTCTTTGCTTCCTGTGCCCCCTTCTCTGCCTTTAAACAACCTTTATCATCAGATGTTTCTGGTACGAATTCCCTTCTTCAGCATCTGAGAATCCTAATCATGACAGAATTCTTTGCTTCCATCCTCCAAGTTGGACAGAGTTGGGAAATTTAAACAATGTACAAATATATTGTTGTCAGGAAAGATTTTTTTTTTTTTTTTTGATTGTATTGTAACTAAAGAATACAGCCGATGAAGTTTTGCCTCCAGAGGTGGTGCTGTGTCACTCACAGTGACACCGCGTTAGCTTCCAGCTTTTAAACTAGCATTAATACAGGCTCTGCCGCAGCTCTCAGAGCTAGAGAGAAGTTTGCAGATCTTGGAATGATACTCGTTCTTTTAAATAGTAATAACATGTACATATTTAATAAAATTAGATATAATTAAGTTTTGGTGTTTGCATAATAAATGATTACTTCACAAACAAATGTCACACATTCAGTTATGCGGACACAGCTCCTGTGTGGTGTCTGAACAAAAGGTGCATTGGGTTATAGAGCCTTACCCATCTGTAGCTACTTCTTAATTTACCTGGAAACATCATCAGTGGTGTCAAACTCAGTAACAAATGTAACGGGTGAAATACATTACTGTGAAAGAGACTACAGTACTGAAGGAAATTGAAAAATACATATATATATATATATATATATATATACATGGATATATATTTCTCACTATTTTTTCCTGTGCAAACGAAACCCTGCCAGTTGAACATTTTCTGGTCATGTATACCAAGAATTGCATTTATAATTCCATCCTGTTTAGAACATAATAATTAACCATGTTCTTTTGTGGTTTCATTTATTTTCCTGGTCATGTTCTTTCTTCTTGCTTTCCCCTACAGTGTGATACCTTGATTCTAGCTTATGAATCTTTCTTGGAAATAAGTTGTATTTAATCATGTCTTTGCAGAATTCCAGTACAAAAGAGTTTCAAGATTTTAACTTGAAACATGTGGATTTTAATCCCTACTGTAAAACAATTAATGGTAACTAATAACAACTGCACTGTATAGATAACACTCAAAATGCAAAATAAAAGATAATTCAATACCTGAGACACCATGGTAAGTTTACCCAGTACATCTAAACACAGAAATTAAATCCAAATTCAACCAACAGTAAGAAAATTAGCATTTTAAGTTTTAGCATTATTTAGTATATCTCAACTGTTTCAATCACTCAAAAATCAGGAAATATCATCATGACTTTCCCAAAATAGATAAGGTGAAATGAGGCAGATTGAGAATGAAGAGAAGGGGGTTTTTTAACAATATTGAAATGCAGTACAACATGCCAAATATCACTAAATAACTTGAAACTTTTCAGAGCTTGCTCCTCACTGAAACCAGAAATAGTTGAAAGTGATGAACTTTTTACAGACCTGAATTCTCAAAATTAAATCTAAACATAGTCAGTGTTATCTACTCTAACAATCTCACTGTGGAAGTGAAAAGTCTGGTGACATCATGGCCTACAGTGTCTCTTTGGAGCCAAACAGAAAGAAGCTCCTGCTTAAAAAACATCACAAAGTACTACTTCCCAATTCTTCTTCCCAGTTCATGAACATGATAGATACATCAGTCAGTGCCAAAAATTAACAGAGTTATCTTCCATACTTCTAAAAATCTTTTAATCCTACTTTTAGTTACTGTTCTTTGAGGATCATGTCAAATATTTTTCATTCACTTAGGGTTAGGATACGCCAAAGCTATAAAACAAATGAAGAAGACATTTTGTTTCTAAAATCGTACTGGAAGGATTTACTTCCTATAGGACATAATGTAATACTCACTAAATTAGACTCATATAACTCCATCTGCATCCATATTGAAATTTTAGGGTGGAAGATGAAGACAGTGAAGGCAGCCCTCAGAAGGCCAGAACAACACCCAACACTGACACAATTAACGTTCCTTCTTGCTCAGCTAGAAACTCGGGACTTCTCTGCTTGGTACTGATGATGACTCTCCACCACTGGCTTGGAATTTAAAAGAGATTAAAGACATTTGCACTCATCAGACTTACAGACTCAATATTCAAGAAAACTAGAGTAATAATTCCTCTCTTCATAAAAATATCACAAACACAGCTTCCAAAGCAGAACTGATCCTTCTCTGACACTATAAGTTGGAGGACAAGGATCATTTCCTCTTGGAGGAAAACTATGATAACTGAAAAGAGCCAAGTGGTGAGTTAATTGTGGAGGTGCTTAGGATATTGCAAAAACCATTTCAAGCTTACCAAAAAGCTTTCTAAGATCTATGAGACCTATTTTTCCATTTCCCTAGCAAGTCTTGCATAAAATCCAATTAGATGCTGGAGAAATAATACAAATTTCAAACAGAAACAATGAGAACCTTTAAATGAGCTATTTGAGCACTGTGCATTACTATAAAATGTTAATTTAGAGCAACTACTTGTACTTGGATTAAAGAATTTGCATTTTACACTGGTTTTGACCACAAGAAACATGGAAATAGAAGAATCTGAGAAAAATGTTTGGGGGGACAGTATTATTAATAATTAAAACATTTTAAAAAGTAATATTGAATATACTTTAACAAGAAGGCTTAAAATTTTATCTCCAAAGCTGAAAACTTTTTCTCTTCCTCTTGTTAATACTTTGAAATACTGTTTCTAAAAATATTCACTCCCCATCTGTTTCTGGTTCGGTTTTTCATCTGTGGCATAAAGAGTGAATAATCATGTGTTGCAGCTGTGAAGGAGACCAAATGATGATGCTTCTCTGCCAGAGTACTGTTCGTCTGCCATACAATCCAGCTGCTCGAGATACTAGGCTGTCTAATCAAGCTGAATTATCACCATTCAGTTGCACATGCAAGCAGAAGCTCTTCGGCTGTTTTAGACAAAAACACCAAAATGAATGTGACAGAATCACAGGTTCTGCAAAATTACAGAGGAGCAAGCATTCCATTTTCTCTGAAGGTTGCCAAGTACCAGACAGGCAGACGTGCTTGAAAAAGGCCAGTGGGGTCATTATTTGGAGAGATGACCCGTGATTAGCACAAGTTCATTGGAACATTTTGCAGCCCGCTGCTGTTAGGGATCATCAATCCTCTTTCAAAGCAAGTACTCATACTACAGCCAGATATTCAACTTATATTTGGCCCTTTGCAGCCTGCTTTAAAAACCAGCTTTTTTAGCTGCTGAGTGGTTCCTAATCAATTCTTGTGGAAAAATTATTCAGGAAACTATCAGTGAGCTAAATTCAAAATACTGAACTGCTCCTACAATATTTTAGACTCCCTCTAGCTGTACATCAGAGGCATCAAAGGTAGAAAAATTGCACTGACTATACTGATAATCTGCTTACAATAATTTACAGTGGTAGCATGTATTTTTAAATTCTACTCTGTCAAAGAGAGTTTTAGACATTTCCAGATGTAAGCTACTACTCACCTACATCAGACGGAACTGCTGTTAAAGGTGCTATTATTTATTTTTGCCTGAAAGCCCACATTTATCGAATCTTCCAAACTTCCTGAAAAATGCATGTACACACACATCCTAATATATCTGGAGGTTTTTTGTCTCCTCCTTCATGAAATTTTATCTCTATATCCTAATTTCAAGATTCATACACTGACAAACTCTTATAATCCGTGTTTGTCTTCACTTGTGATTACAACAGGACTTAGGCTCTATACATTGCCAAGTTTCTTTTCCTCAGTAAGCCTTTTGCCTTAGTTTACTTTTTCTATTTGTATCACTTAATCTCTTTGCCTTTCTTCCATTTCTATTTTTTCCTCCCTCATTCGAATCTCCACACAACAAAATTCACTTAATAATCATCGAGCTTAATTCAAACTATAGTGCCAGCTTCGTAACTAGTACATATATCACATGACAGTTCAATTCAGTCTATTTATATTGTTGCTCAAAATTTTGCTTGTACTCTAGCTGCACATTGTAAATTCAAAGCAAAGACTTTATTACTGATGACAACACAGTAAGCATTTTTTCTTGAGAATGCCCAGAACAGTATGTTCTCTATGGAAATCACACACTTGTGTATTCAAAATTTATGGATTACAGATAGAAAAGAGACTGATATGACACTGACAGTGGTACCAATTCCAAGAATTTGCATTTATTTCTAATTTATTTTGTGTGTTAACTTGCTGTCCCACCACCTTTCCTTGTTCTAAGAAATACTCAAATCAGATTTACATTGTTTTGCATACCCACATACCTAAAGCACTAAAAATGTAGTGCTTGTAATAAAAATGCTACTGTAATGAACCCACTAAAATATTACAGTCAAGTAGACAAAGAGTTTGCTCTTTAAAGCAGCTTAACAATAGCTAAAACTTCACCAAGTTTCACCCTTCTTCTCTAACAAATGTGCACGTTGCAATTCAGTTGGCTCAGCTGAGCCTGTGCTATTAGAGAAGTCTGTATATAAATCAAATAATTAGAGTCCTATTCCAAGAGCTGGGGAATGTGAATTTCTTCCAAAGAACATGAAAACAGCAGTAGGCTGAGATACTCTTTCTTATTTCCTCACTCATAACTCATCTGTGTCTGCCTTAGCCCAACACCTCACGTCAGCGCACAGGATCACAGAGCAACCTGGGTTGGAAGGGACATTTGGAGGTCACCCCATCCAACCCCCTACTTGAAGCAGGCCTATTAGATCAGGTTTTTCAGGGAAACTTTCTTTCCATTCTGTGTTTCTTTCCATTCTCTCCACTCATCCAGCCACATCCTCCTTCTTCATGCCTTTAGTTCCCCACAGTGTTACTTTTTGCTATTGGGGAGCCAAAGCAGTACGTGAGAATGAGCAGAGCAGTCTATGGACAGGAGGGGAATGAGGATGTGGTAGAGCAGATAAGGGTTAGCAGGAGGTGGTGGAGGAGAAAGAAGGGTGGGAGGAGATATTGGGGAGACCAGGGTTATGCAAAGGATTGGGGAAGCGGCTTTGTGGTAGGAAGGAATGCAGTTTCTGCACTTTAAGGGCTCCCTCCGACCTTCTGTTTTAACTCCCCAGCAGCAGAGCAGCGGTGCTCAAGGTATAAGAAGCCCTTTGACCACTGCTGCCTATGTGCAGAATGCTTCAATTCCTCTGCCTTATGCAAAGTGAAGAATGTTTGGGTGCTGAGCTGGGCATTTGCGTATACAAATCAGTTTGGGTTCTTTTAGATTTACCTAACTTTCTGAGTTTTGGGTGTCTGCTTTCAGAAACATAATTTTAGATTTCTTCTTTAGACATTCCCTCTTCCATTTTTTCCCACTCACTCACACTGTACTTTCCTTTCTCTGCCAGCCTGAGCTATCAATTCCCAACTCTTTGTTCAGCTTTTCTCCATGTCTAGACTCAGCCACCAGATGCCTCCATACTTAGTAGATTCCAACTGCTTTATTCTCAGTGTCCATTTTCAACTTTTGCCCAGCTAGTTTATTGCTTCCTCTCAGGCCAACTTTTCCCACATACGCCTCCAGACAGCTTCTCTTTATGTGAATGGTTCTCAGTTCCAATGTATTTGTTCAGCCATTTATAGTTTTCCCATCCCACATCCTCTTACAATTTCAGTCTTATCACCAGTTCTCTTCCCTCTGCCCCATTTCTGTCCCAGCTCCGTATCTAATATTCTTGTCCTTTGAGGAGCTATTTCAAAACCCTCCCATAATACCTAGAAAAATCAATTTTTACTCCCCCCATCCATGCCCTTCAATCACATATTTTCATTTCCTTCTCCCACTCAACTTGGTGTGATCCCTTCCCTCTCTGAAGTTCCAGTTATTTACCCACCAGCCCTGTCAGTTCTCCTCTTTATTTTGATGTGCCTGAGGGAGATAATGTTTGCAGCACAGGACAAAAAGGCTGTTTGCTTTTAGTTCAAGTGTGTGGATTAAGTCCAAGTCCCACATTAACCCAGAGATAAATGCATAGAAAACTCTGCTGACCCCTGCATTGGACCTCATTGGCACAAACAAAACTTCTTCAGAGGTTAAAATGTAGAAAGTTCTCACTGAGCACATGCAGACTGCATTTTTTTCCTGTAGCCTAGAATATGCAGCCACTCAGGTTGTTTATCATGAAGCCAGTTAAAAGAACATCGCTGAAATGAAAGCAGGTTGCTGTCAAATATACAGAAAGAACTGAAATATGGAGTGCAAAGGGTAGGGATACAAAATGGTTGTGCAGAGGAAAGCTCGAATAAGCAGGACCAGCATTACCCAAATCTCCTAAGTCCTTGTAAACTCAAGTTCTGTCAGTAAGGCCGAGTGGCTTTGCACTGTACACATCAGTACCCTGTGTTTCAAAAACTCAAAGGAAACAGTGAGGTTTAGGTTGGATATTGGGAACAGATTCTTCACCCAGAGGGTGGGTGGGCA